>JAIUZE010017271.1:0-11528 GCA_022085475.1 Heliosperma pusillum | reverse complement strand
AACCAATTCGCACCAAAATAATAAGAAGTATAAACCAAGAAACCCGTCTACTAATCTTCACCCAATATATACGAGTCTCCAAACTCGTCTTCAAAATCTTCCCCTATAAGAAATGACAAGAAAACATTATTAGAACTTAAAATATGATTTTCCATAATTAAAGTCTTGAAAACGATTTTGACGGAATTGAAAATAAAACATACGTGAAGATGGGGAGCGAGGAGGAGATCCTAGAAATCTAAATTAGGATGGATTTAATTAAGAAATGAAGGATTTATGGAGGTTTTGCTCAAGAACGATGAAGAACAAAAGATGAACGACGAAGAACACGAAGAACGATTAAATAAAGTGATGTTTTGATCTTTATTTGAGTTGTTGTAAAAATGAAAAGTTGTTGGTGAGTGGAGAGTGGGTTGAGCCGTGTAGATATAGGCCAAATAAAGATGTCGAGTTTTGAAATTGTTGTTACGTAATTGACTCGCGTTTAATAGTTATTTTACGGTAAATGATTAAATATAATTTACGATAAAGTTAATATCAAGATATTATGATATTAAAATGAAAAATAATGAAAATATCAAGGCTTAAGAGTGGGTAAGGGAGCCGTGTGATGTTGAACTTGTCGGGTCCGATTTCGAGCGTTTTGCGTAGTTTTCGTTAACCGATCGATAAAGTAAATAGTTATCTAGATATTATGATATATTAATCAAAAGTAATTAAAATATCAAGGTCTATTAGAGCACTAAAGTAGCCGTGTGATAGGGTGAGGATTCGGTCTGTTTTTGCTCGATTTGCGAAATCTTCGTTGACGGATCGATAAAGTAAGTAAATATCTAGATATTTTGATTATTTTAATCAAAATAAATAAAACATCTAATGGTGAGTGGAAAGCGATGACATCAACGTGTGACTCATGCCAAAGTCGATTTTCGATTTTGTTGCGCGCTTTACGATGCGTCGGGAATAGTTAAATGACGTTCGGTTAAAAACCGTAAAAGTTATTCTTTAAATTCCAAATAAATTCAAAATAATTATATTAAATTATTATAAATCATAATAAATATAAATAAAAATAAATCAAAAATATAATTTTTTTAAATAAAATTTCGGTCTTCAAACTTGTAAAGCGAGTCGGGAAAAGTCAACGAAAGTCAAAATCGACTAAAAAGTCGGGAAAAGTCAAAAATGACTTAAAAGTCAAGAAAAGTTTATGACGACTTAAAAATCAATAAAAAGTCAATGACGACTTTAAAAAGTCAAGAAAAAGTCAAAGACGGTTTAAAAGTCAAGAAAAGTCAAAGATGACCAAAAACGGTCTTTTCATGAAATCTCTCAAAAATTCCAAATACGAACGCGGAATTTCAAAATACGACTCGGAACAAAAATTCCTATATTAAAAACTTAAGTTCTACTGAAAAGTATCCATAAGCTATTGCTTAAGCAAATTGGGTACTTTTCGGGTTGTTACACCTATGGTAACTGATAAAAAGTTGACCTTAGACGAAAATGGTAAGTCCGTAGATGAGACTACATATCGAGGTATGATTTGTTCTTTATTATATTTAACTGCAAGTAGACCTGACATTATGTTCAGCGTATGTGTCTGTGCTAGATTTCAATCATGTCCTAAGGAGTCACATATGATTGCAGTTAAACGTATCTTGAGATATTTAATTGGTACATGTAATTTATATTTGTAGTATCCACTTGAGTGTAATTTCGATCTAGTAGGATATTTAGATGCAGATTATGCAGGATGTTCTTCAGATAGAAAAAGTACCTCTGGATTTGCTACGTTTGTTGGACCATGCATAATTACTTGGGGCTCAAAGAAGCAAAAATCGGTTGCATTGTCTACTGCAGAAGCCGAATATATCGCTGCAGGATTGGTATGTTCTCAATTACTTTGGTTAAAGCAACAACTATGTGATTATGGTGTTAATGTTGGTTGTATGCCTGTTTTCTATGATAATACGAGTGTTATTGTTATTTCTAAAAACCCAGCTCAGCATTCTCGTACTAAGCATATAGACATTAGACATCATTTTTTACGTGACCATGTAGAAAAGGGCAACATTAAACTCGAATTTTGTAGTACTGAAAATCAATGGACTGACATTTTAACAAAAGCGTTAGCAAAAAGATGTTTTGAGATTTTGCGGTTTGAAAATTGGTTTAATCAGTAGCAATTAAATTCGTCATATTTATTTTGTGAACCTGCATGACTGGTTAGAATAAGACGAGATTGTATGACTGTGTCCGCATATTTCATTGCTAGTATATTTGTGTTTAATATAATATATTTTACGTAAGTATCTTGCATATTAAGTGTTTTATGGAAATTGAATTATGAACCACATATTTGCCAAAAACCTATCTTATTTACTTTCCAAATTGAACCAAAATTCTACCCATGTATTTTATTTTGGCCGAAAATTCTCACCCAACTACCTTACCATATCTTTTTATTGACCTAATCCTATCCTTACCATATCTCCAAAATTATTTACTTTAGATTCATTTTCCTACCCAAATTCAAAAAAAAAAGGGGGGGGGGGGGGAATAGGAGTCTAGAGGTGGCACACCCATGTGCCAAGTACAAAAACCCAAAACCCAATACTACTTTTCATAATTACCTATTCCTATCACTATCAATACACATCACCATCAAAACAAACTCTCCAAATTTCCTTCTTTTCTCTCCTTCACACGGCACAACCAACAACAACAACAAACATTTACCCAACACCTTCAAGCTTTATCAATGGCTTCCACAAGATCAAAACTTACCAAAACCCCGAACCCCAAAACTCCAAAACCTAGCATTCCCACTAATCCTTCTCCTAACCCAAAACAAAAAACACCAAATATGACCCAAACCGAGTCCGGTTCGATTCTTGAGGGTACTAAGAGACGAAGATTAAATACAGGAAAGACTAGAGTTCCAGAAGAAGCACACTCAGATTTCGTGGACACGCTTCCCGAGGTAACTACATGGACCACGGTCCGAGATTTTGACCTCAAGATACGGCATCTGGGCTTGACAAGCTTTGTTTAACAAAAGATGAACGAAAGTTAGTCAACCGGGTTGCTAGGTACGGTATTCATGGAGGTCGTAGCTATCCAACAGCATGGTGTGAAAAATATAAGGCTTTGGGATTTTTTAACGACTTTCTAAACTTTCAAGAATGGGAAATCGTGTCACGTTTTTCGGGTCCAGTTTATCCTATTGAGGTTATTCAGTTTTTCGCTTCTGTTTCTTTAACTTCTGGAGTTTTGAATGCCGTTGTTAATGGCCGACAAGTTTCGATCACCATGGCTGATTTTTGTCCTCTGTTTTTGGTTCCTGATGATGGAATCAAAATTGACCCGAGTACGTCATGGGATGAACTGTCGGACCCGGCTAAGTTGGAGGTGAAGCGGTATTTTGTTGATGTGGCTACTTTATCTAGTTGTGTTTTGGCGGGGAATGTGTCCCCGAAATTGAAGTTTATGTTGAATTTTTTGTGGAACACCGTTATTCCGCGACGGGGAGGACGGGATATAATTGCTTGTTATGAGATGATGGTTGTGAAAAATTGGTTGGAAGGTAACCGGGTCAATCTTGCTTTCCTTGTATTTTCTCGTATTTCACAAACTGCTTTTTCGGTAACCAAGGACAAAATTTATTCGACCCTTGATTTACCATACGGGATGTGGGTGTCACGGCTACTTGAGTCGAAAGGGGTTGTTGATTTGGATAGTTATGGTGTTACCCTAAAGGATGATATGTGTGATACGTTCTTGAAATTTATGAAATTGGAGGCTTGTGGTCCGGAATTGATGTTTATGACAAAGGGTGGTTCGGGTATGGTGAAACCGATGGTGGCTGATTTTTCGGGGCTTGAATCTAAGTTGGATGTGTTTATGGATTAATATATGGAGCGCCTTGATGCGGAAGATAAGAAAATTGATGCGGTGTTGGACAAGGTTGTCCAAACCGTGGCAATGGGGTCCACTGGCTCCACCCGTGACCGTGGTGGGTCGGGTGTGAGTAGTGATTTGCGGTCTTGGATGACGGGTGTTGATGGTTGCCTAGCCAAATTAGAGAGGAATTTTGTCGATATTCGACAAGAGATGTTTAGGCAACGGGATCGGATGCAATTCTTGGTGAGCCAAGGAGGTGCATTGGTGAAGAGCGGTTCGGAAATGCGTGAGGGGATGCACACTATATTTGATGCGACGGAGGCTCTCTCTTTGAAGGTTCAGAACTTCGATGTTTGCCTCACCGCCCAATCTAATCATGTGTCGACGTGCCTTGATCGCCTTTCTACTCTTGAGTACCGCACCCGACCCGATTACATTGACCCCAACATAATTCGCCAACCCAATATGCCTTGATCTTCTTATCTTAGCTTGTTTGTTTCTTAAACTAATTAACCATTCGGCCCATTTTGGCTCTTTATACACTATCCTATTCGGCCCATTGGCACTAACATTTTATTGTGGTTTGTAGTTTTTATTGACCTTTGATATTTGATTTTGCTTGATATATATCGTTTACTATTGTGTATTTTGCATATCTATTTCTTGCCTTGCAGTATGTTATTCTAGTCATTTTATATCCTTGATCTTGTCTTTTCAATGATGCCAAGAGGGGGAAGAAATGATATGATTTGAGTCTTTGCTTAAGTTTGCTCCTTGTCAAGACTCGTTATCTCTTAAAGTCTTTCAAGTTATAACTTTGGCTAAGTTGTTATGTTCTTGCGATCAAAGTTGCTATAACTTTGGAGTGCTTTGTTGAGGGGGAACCATACTTAGTCACAATGTTAAGAGGAAATCATAAGAGACTTGTCATCATCAAAAAGGGGGAATTTGTTGGACCTATTTTATAGTTTTGATAATGACATGTGTTTACGTGATAATGTACTTTACTCGATATATCATATGCGTGTAATTGTGTGCTTTAGTCTTATTATAGCTAACAAAAAGTATGAGAAGAAAGATCAAAGTTATAAGAACTTCAGGCATAACCTTGATAAAGTCTGTGAGAAGAAGTTATAACAACTTCAGGAATAACTTTGGAAGTTTACATGGAAGTTATAACTATCCAGTCATAACTTTAAAGAAAAACGCTTCAAGCAAGATCTACCTCAAATAACACAAGACTCAAGATGGAGGGTATTTGTGATCAAGATGAAGATATGATCTGTATACTGAAGATCTTTGTGAAGATTAGATAGTATAGGTCGTCATTCGGTAACTATTCCATTTGAGTGATTTTAAGTTCAAAGTTATAGCTTTAGCCTATAACTTTGGATGATAAATGTTGATGCATGATTTTGGAAATAAAATGTTTTAAATGTTTTCAAAAGTGAAAGAGTATTTTTATATTTATCAAAAGTTTTAATAGAGAATATATTTATGAGATTCTATTGGTTAGTAATACAACTTATGGGTTGTCATGCTACCTAGGATTTCTAATATATTCTATCTCAATTTGTTATTAACCTAATAAGCCCACCTAGGGCTTGAGTCATCTAGGGTTTCGTGTAAACCAAGGGATTGTGCCACCTAGGGTTGCGTGCCTCCTAGGGTTTCGTGTAGCTAGGGGATTTCGGCCTATTTAGGTTGTTTCCCTTGTTTACCTAATCTAGGATTCTATTATATCTTTACTACAATATTTTTAGATATTAAAGATAAATATATTTCTATAAGATAAACCAAATAATAATTTGAGATAAAGATTTTTCTAAAAGATAAAGCAAATATTATTTTATGATATTAAAGATAAATATCTTTCTTAAATATTAAGCTAGGGTTTTAGATCTACTTTGATTCTACTACTATAAATACTCCTTCACATCTTACTCTTGAAAGACACGAAATACACAAGTATCACACGACACACACATATTTGAGAGTATTTTCCAAAATCGTTTTAAAGCAAACCTTTGAGCAAAATATTTATTATTTTTAATGTTTGTTTTCAAAAGAGTTGTGCATCAATTATTATCAATCGCTTGACTGAAATACGTTATTGGATAATAGTACATCATTATAAGCTTACAATTCTTTAACGGGAATCTGTGTGAGTTATATTGTACTTTCTTATTAACGTAAGATAGTATAGAGTATTTAGCGATACTCGGCTTGACTTATAATCATAGTGTTGATTATACGAGTGGGTTGATAATTTTTGTAATCCGTAGAAAGGTACTAAGAATTATTAATCGAGAATAGTGGACGTAGGTTTCAACGTGTCAAACTGAACCACTTCAAAAATTCGTGTGCCTCTCTCTACTCTCTTTACTTTTCGTTATTTCGTTACTTACGCTTACTTTGATTAATTAATTAGTTGATTTTAATCTATAAGATCAAATAATTAATTACATATCATATAAATCGAAAAAGTGGGGCTAGCTTTTAATACTCAATTCACCCCCCCCCCCCCCCCCCCTCCCCTCTTTCGTATTCGATCAATAGACTCTACACTTCCTCTCACCAAATGATATTTATTCTCTAAACCCAACCCAAGTCTAGAGTCTGGCATGTCGTCATTGGAGTTGTGTCAACACGTTTTATGCGTCAAAATTGTTCCCCAATTTTCGACGTAAATTAGTTTAGCCCAAATGGATCCATTGTCACAACCCGGTTTATGTCTCACTTAGTCGATATCAGTTTCAATAGAGTCGTTGTTTACTCGAGTATAAATCAAGATTAAAAAACGAATCAACCGAGCCAGACACAAATGAACAACATTTTCATTTCCAAGTCTTATCTGATACCCGTCCATTCTATTATTGAGTCAAGTGTAAGGTGTGCAGGTTCTCGTGTTATAATTACTAATTGGCCCGAGGGTTTTTAAAGAAAGGGCAGTGCAAAGTCACTTTCAAAGCAAGAAGATGTATAACCAAGACCTGTTGGACGACATCAACAAACTGAATACCACAGTGGGTCAGTTTTGTGAGAAAAAATGTCACTGTAAAAGAGTATCCATCATAAAAATTTCTAAACTTATGAACTCGTGAGTGGCAAGCTTCTTGCTAACCTTACCCTGACAGACATTCCTAAATTTAAGGGGGCTGGAGACCCGATACAGCACATGCGGGCCTACAAGGAGTACATGGCCCTTAAGGGAATTCTTTCTGAAATGTTGATCAACCTCTTTAATCAATCAATTGACGAGCATCCTAGAGCTTGGTTCTACAAGATTTTTATGAAGAAGTTCACCACCTTTAAAGAGGTTTTTGTCGAGTTCGCTCGACAGTATGATGATAATATTGATATACAAACCACCATTAGAACACGACAATGTACTGCATTAACGGAGGCGCGTTCATGTAACTTGAACCACCCTTGAGCTTGATTGTCTTTGAGCAGATCAGACTAAATCACCCTAGTATTTGTAACTCTCACACTCGAACCCTAACTCTCTCTTACTCTCTTTCATAGATGTTGAACACTTATTTTCTCCCACTAGAAAATATTACTCTCAACAAATGTTGGGATTTGCTCTCCTAATCTGTTCTTTGAAAACAATAATTAAGATTGTGCAATCGGTTGTATCAGAGCATTGTACAATCATAGTAAATCTAGCTGAGCTTTGTGCATTCTTTTCGAACTTTTAAACTTTTAGGTTATATTTTAATTTTTGAAGTGTTAAATCTAACATCTAATTGAGCTTTTATGTATTATAATTCAGTTTCATTATAATATTTTGAGTATAAGATTTATATCAAGAATTTCATATTCTTTTCAATAAAAATTTAAATTGTACATATTAGGTCAAATAATGTATTATAAATCTCAAAAACAATACAACAGTGTAATACAATATTAGGTCAAGAATTTCATATTCTTTTCAATAAAAATTTAAATTGTACACTAGACTCGTGCAGGATTGCACTTGCTTTGGCTTCTCTAAAGTCAAGTGAAGCGTGTAAATGGTCAGTCCATTTACGCTTACAAGTCCACTAAGTATTCTAGTCCACCCATCAGTTGACTGACCCAAAGTCAAAGTCAACCTATATTACACGCCTAACTTAAAATAAACAAGTACAACCCATTTTTCCAAAAAGTTAATTTCGAAAAATACACCCAGATAATAGCACTATCAATCTATCATGGTCCACGTTTCCCTTCCCCTGCTTCTTCCCGAATTTTGGAAATTGCGTAACCATTTGAGAGCGGTGGCGAGGCGAGACCCTAAACAACAATATTTAAGATGTAAACGTAAGTTAACATGTAAAATTGTCTGAATAATCAATGCCGACTCCATCTTCTAATGCATCTTAGAAGAAGAAAAAAGGTTAACTAAAGTTCAAAAACGTAAAATAACGATATTGTTATAAAAGTAGTAAGTGTAAGAAAGATATTAGGGCATAATATTACTTACTTCTTTTAACTTGGGTGCCATTGTATCTAAGCCCTATAAATATAATGGCTATATCATTATGTTCATTGCTGAATTCTGAATAATAAAACTCTCTCTCAACTCTTAATCTATAACACGTTATCAGCACGTAGCTCCAAATTTTTGAGCGGTATGTAATTCATTCTTCACATATTTCTCCTCATGATTTCTCTAGTTCATCCGTAACATATGATACTTAATTTTTCTTTCTTTTCATGTATGATTCAATATGGCCTTGGAATCAGAAGCATGTTTATACATATTATACAGTATACATACGCATGATTAATTATGCCTCTTTGGATTTTTTTTTGGATCAGAACTAACGTGTAGAATACTATCAAACGTTTATCCGATCCATATCAAATGATTCCGCCATTTATTATTTTAGTTTTTAATTATTTTTATTTTCTTGCTACGATGATTTTTTTTTATCATGTTCATATAAAATAAGACGATCTCGTATCATTATTGATGCGAGTCGTTATACACCAAAAAAAAAGCCTAAGTCTACTAACTAAAGAAGATAGCCGAAGTAGGGTCGATCTCCACAGGGAGGAAATTAACTAACTGTAATCTAAGTCTGTCAGTCACAGTCTGGGGGTTTTGATTTGGTTTTAAACTAAACTAAATAAGATTTAAGGGAAGAGAAATAAAGGTAGAGGTTAACACGAAATAAATCAGATAAAGGGAAAATATGCTAGGATTCGGTCTACTACAATATCGGCATCTACGGGTCAACTAAGTCAGTCAATCTATCAATGAGAAGGGTAATGGTTTTCTCCTCTCGGTCTCAAACCACCCTAGGGATTTTCCTAATTAACTCTTGTCCTCTTAGGAGTCACCTATCAATTCTAAGCAAGCCTTTCCCTTCCAATCTCTCGATCCAGGTCGGGGTTAACTACCTAGCTAGTCTCCTGCGTGCACTCATTCGACTAACCTCAATTATACTGTTTAGATTTATTCTCATATTCAAGATTAACTAATATACTCTATCCTATCATGCCTTTATTACAGTTTTCCTCATCCTAACATATAAGGGAATTAGCTACTCATACTATTAATGATGCTAGCAATAAAGACGATTGAATATATGACATTAGACATGATATAATCGTAATTAACAAGCATAAAGAACAATAACGCAGCAATTAAGAAAAGTAAAACAGTAATTAAGACTAGAACAAAGATTAAGAATAAAGGAGAGAAAAGAGTTTACAATCTTAGCAAATGCGGCGTAAAGAACAAATCCGCGTCGATAATAAACCCGAATGTAAACTTAAAGATTAAGAAAGTTCAGAAACTAATGGTGAATGATAAGTGTCTGCTAAGTCGTCGATCCTTATTAATGACGAACTAAGAGTCTTATATAATGCATAACACGACTTCTAACCTAATTAGTCTATGGACTTAAGGCCCATGACAAATTTCACTCGATCGAGGGAAAATCCCCTTCGATCGAGGCCTTTATTCGATAATATCAGTCGATCGAGGACTTCATCCTCTCGATCGACCAATTCTTCAACAGCTACCCCTCGATCGAGCAGATGACAGCTCGATCGAGGTCTTCTCTAGCAACAAATCTTCTCGATCGAGTAGAGAGTCACTCGATCAAATCTTCTTCAACAGTACTCCCCTCGATCGACCAAAGATATGGTCGATCGAGGTCCTCTGGCCTAGCATATAGTGTTGGTCGTGGCTTTGGACTTGATTGCGAGCGGTTTTACGCTTTCTTATGCAAGAGCTTATGTTCCGTTCCTTCCATTCTTCTAAATGCATGCAAAGTGGACTGTTTTGGCTCGGTTTCCGCTACTACGCAGCTTGTACCAACAAAATGGTAATGAAAGTACAAAGTAGCCAAATAGGGGCATATAGTGACATAATATCACTTAAATGACATAGAAATGCGTGCAAAATGGACTAAAAAGTCTATATAAAATACACGCATCAATTATTACGTGATATTATCTCCTATCCATGTAATGTGAGATTATTCTATATAAAATAATGTGAGATTATATCCCATCAATATAACATAGATAATCTCCTATGAATATACTGTGAGATTATTTCATATCAATATAATGTGATATTATATCCTATCAATTAAATAGATAATCCATTATCGTTATAATGTAATACCATCTCTCTTTAATATGAAACTTTGTAACCATTATATCTCATTTTTTTAATTTTTTTTTCTCATTATATGGGTATAACGATTTTATTTTATTTGTGTACATTTTTTTCTCTCGTATTAAACAATCACAAAAGCAGCTAATTAGCTTGATTACCAAATTTATATTTCTAGAATGCAAGATTATATTTCCTTCTTATTATATATATACGTCACTGAACATCTTCCTTATTTGTGTCACACAAATCACAAATACGTAATCATCGTCTTAATCAGCAAAAGATTGTGAGATTTATATTCATAGCAAATCGCACTTGTTGTATGACATGCATGACTTTGATAATCAGCCACTTCTCAAATTTCTTTTCACCTTTTTCCACGTGTATATGCGTATGTATAGGTTAGTGGCAAAATACTGGCATGTGTACATTCTTCATTATGTTGATCTGCTGTGTTTCTAGCTTTGGGTGATAATCCTTTTAGTATAATATCATTATAATTAGCTTTACTAGTGTGGTACACGGCCTGGTGAAGGACCAGGGGATGGAAATGAGAGACAAGCGTAGTGATACTGTAACAACCCGAAAAATACCCGATTTTTCTAGTAAAAATATTTACTAACACTTTTCAGTAGAACTTAAGTTTTTAAAATAGGAATTTTTGTTCCAAGTCTTATTTTGAAATTCCGCGTTCGTATTTGGAATTTTTGAGAGATTCATGAAAAGACCGTTTTTAGTCATCTTTGACTTTTCTTGACTTTTAAGTCGTCTTTGACTTTTCCTTGACTTTTTAAAAGTCGTCATTGACTTTTCTTGACTTTTAAGTCGTCCTAAACTTTTTTTGACTTTTAAGTCATCTTTGACTTTTCTCGACTTTTCAGTCAACTTTGACTTCCGTTGACTGTTTCCCGACTCGTCTCATAAGTTGGAAGACCGAAATTTTATTTAAAAAAATAATATTTTTGATTTATTTTTATTTAGATTTATTAAGATTTAT
>JAIUZE010017270.1:0-44425 GCA_022085475.1 Heliosperma pusillum | reverse complement strand
CTTAGTTTAGTTTAGTCTAGAATTTCAGAAATTATGTGGGTCCCTCTTTCATATTTTCCTCTCTTATTTTCTATCATTTAGATTAACTAGAAATTAATTTAGCCAATTAATTGGGTCCAAGATTGAATCATTATGTAAGCAATTTCTAGATCTAGTCCAAGTTGGTATGAATTTCTCTTTTCCCATTTTCATTTATGTTATTTATTATCAAGTTCTCATCTTTTATTAGTCTAATGGTTAATTAGTTCAAGTTTTGATCTTTCTTATTTTAATCCTGTTTATTATTACATTGTTATTAGTGGATAATTGATTTAGTTTACTTTTCAGGATGATTAGTGAGTAGTCTTTTGTTAGGGGGAAGGGGATTAAGATTCTTGTATTAGCTCCACCATTGGACGATTATGCTTTCACTCTTACCATTTTAGAGAGTTGATCCAAGGGTTCGGTGAAATATTCGGTTTAGGTGACAATTCAACCCGGGTAATTATAAATTTGACCAAGTAAGAAATTTCGAGGTCAGCGTCTTTCCTTAGATGACCTTCTTGACTTAGGAAATTAAGTTAAGGGTACGTTGAGTTAGCTCGAGTCGAAAGACCATCTCACTCTCTTTCTCGTTACCTTTTATGGGTTAGATAGTCTTTGTCGTCCTTGGAGCTAGCGATTGATTCCGACTCCCTAACTCCCTCCTAACTACCTTAGTTAGTCGTCTTAAATCTATTCTTATCGCTTGTTTATTTTATTTCTCGCTTTAGTTACTTTTATATTTTTCAAACTCCTCAACTTGATCAACTAGACTAAATCTAACTGAAACCGATAAACCATTCCTAACCGTCTTTGTGGATCGATCTCCTTAACCTACTACATTCATTAGTTTGGTATCGAGTTTTATAAATTTTCTTTGGTCGAGGGGTGCGCGACAACCCCTCATCAGTTCTCTCTGTTTAAAAATCAATTCCTCTGGCAAACTACTGCAATGTTGGTGGTAAGGGATGTCATGTTTCTTAATCTTTGGTATTTTGCTTCAATTGGGGTTCCGCTTGAGGTTTATCTTTGTGGCTTTTTTCGTAATGGTGAAGATGGTTTTGGTTTTGGGTTTTGTAGGTTTATCTTGGAATGGTCTAAGAGATTGGTAAAAGGGTGCTCCTCATTCGTGAAAATAAAATGGTTGAGTTTCATGATTTGTCGATCCGTTGATTACCTTGTTAAATCACCAAGATGTAGGAGATATTTCTCAATTGGGGGCACTCTTTGTCGACTTGCATTCCACCAAAAATTTCTACGCTTTGTAAGAGTAAGTGCAGCTTGTTATCATCGCATGGGAGTTCAAAAGTCTCGATGGTCACTTGAAGTTTTTATCCTTGTTGATGCCGCTGATGATGATATTAGTGCCGAGTCTACGGTTCCCTACCAATACGTTGTTGATACCCATAGAAGTCATCGCTTTTGTTGCACTTTATTTCCAATAATTTGTAGTTTTTTTTGTTTTATATTGTAGTTTATAGGTATGGTATAGTCAGCCATACCACTATAATGTAAAACTCGAATCTTTCCAGTTGTAAAAAAACAAAAAGACTAAGTACAAAAGCATAAAGCTGCTCCAGATTTTTTTCTTGCACAATGTTAATTAAGAGGTTGTAAGACCCTGAAGACTGGACTTGGCTGCTACTACACTTCAAGTATAAAATGTTATGATGACTTTGTTGTCTCGACTTGATTTTGTTTAGCCAAATATAGTAAGAACTAATATTTGGGATATGATCGCACAAAATTGATCCCACTCGAACTCCTTGTGTTATTTTGGACTAAACTTGCCTTTTAATTGATAATTAGCAAAAATGATCATAGACAAATCTCTATCTAAGACCCTTAAGTAGTGTATTTTGGCCTTGGAACCATCTCATTTTGACTTTTGGATGCCTTGGCCCTTGTACTAGTAGAGGGACTCTCCCCGGGCTTAATGACTTGATTAGGAGACATAGACAAGGTTCCAACTTCTGTTGCAATCTCTCGTTCTTGAACTGGATTTGCCCTCAAATCCTCAGCCATATCATCATTATCTGGCTTCCCATAGTAAGGATTTAGGTCACCCACATTGAAGGTACCATGAACACCATAGTCGAAGGTCTATCTTGTAAGCATTGGACCCTAGCCTCTAAAAGACTTCTAATGGCCCTCTGCTCTTGCCACGAGCTTGTTCTTTCTTTTGTCAGGGAACCTCTCCTTCCTTAGGTGAAGCCACATTAAGTCCCCATCTTGGAACTCTCTTGCTTTCTTAGGACCCATGGCATTGGTCTTCTACCTCTCATTGGCTCTCTCAATTTGTTTATTCACCTTAGCATGGGAGTTGTATCATCTGTTCAACCCTCTTCTTAGTATCATAGCTAGCTGTATTTACTTGGACTGGAGCAAGGTCAATTGGCATCAAAGGGTTTGTGCCATATACCACCATAAAGGGACTCTTTCCAATGCTTGTAGATGAAGCTTTATTGAATGCAAATTCAGCTTGTACTAGCCTTAGATCCCAATCTTTCAAGGACTTAGCACAACACACCTTAGGATCCTACCCACTGTCTTATTGGTAGCCTCAGTTTGGCCGTCTATTTGAGGGTGGTGTGAGGCGCTAAATAAGAGCCCTGTCCTCAATGGTTTCCATAGAGTCCTCCAAAAATGACTCATGAACTTTGTATCCCTATCAGAAACAATGGTTCTTGGAACCCCATGGAGCTTGACAATTTCTTTGAAATAGAGGTCAGCTACCCGTATGACATCTTCTGTTTTATAACGAGCAAGAAAGCGAGCCATGTTACTACATCTATCCACAACCACCATGATTGAATCATTTCCCCTTTATGTTCTAGGAATAGTCACAATGAAATCCATGCTCACATCCCTCCAGGGTTTATTTGGAACTGGTAGAGGAGTGTATGGTCCAACTTCAAAGTAGGACTTGGATTGTTGACATGAGCCACACCTCTTGATCACATCTTGGACATCACCTAGCATCTTAGGCCAATAAAAATGTTTTTGTAGGATATCATAGGTCTTTTAGATTCCAAAATGCCCAGCTAGGCCATTGGAATGCACGTCTTTCACAAGCAATCCTCTACAGGGTCTCTTAGGTATACATAATCTATTCCCAAAGAATAAGAACTCATTCTGGATCAAGTATTTGTTGCCTATCTTGGCTCGGCCTTCTTAGTGTGCCATCCATTCATCTTTGAAGTCAGGATCCTCTATGTAGAGTTCTTTCATGTATTCAAACCTTGCACTCTTTGTTCCATGGAACTCAACATCATGTACCTCATTGACAATGCATCTACCACAATATTATGTTTTCCCTCAATGTACGTGCTTGAGAAGGAGAAAGATTGTAATAAATAAACCCACTTAGCATGCCTAGGATTGAGATTATGTTGGCCATTGATGTACTTGAGAGCCTCATGATCATAATGGAGCACAAATGGCTTAGGCTTGAGATAGTGAGCATAATGGTTCAAGGCCCTCACAATTGTATAAAACTCTTTATCATGTGTTGAGTAGTTAAGCTTAGGTTCATTGAGCTTATAACTGAATTAGGACACTGTCTTGTGCTCTTGCATCAACAATGCCTCATTGCCTATACCACTAGCATCACACTCAACCTCAAACAACTTGTTGAAATCTGAAAGGACTAGAATAGGTGAATTGCACAACAAATATTTGATGATGTTAAAGGACTTTTCAACTTTGTTATTCCACTTGAACTCACCCTTGTTCATACATTCGATTTGTGATAGGAGTCATGATTGAACTAAATCCTTATATGAACCTCCTACAGAATGAAGCTAGCTCATGGAAGCTCCTCACTTTTGTCACATTTCTTGTTGTAGGCCAATCATGGATTGCCTGAACCTTTTCTGTGTCAGCTGAGACTTATTCTTTGGATATGATGAATCCAAGGAAGTGAACTTCATTTTGCATAAATGTACAATTCTCCATTTTGCCATAGAGCTTGTGTGGTATTATGTCTCAAATAACACTTTCAGGTGGTGTATGTGTTCTTGCTTTGAAGGATTCTAAACAAGAATATCATCAAAGTACACAACAATGAGCCTACCCAAGTATGGCCTTAGAAAAATCTGTCATTAACCTCATGAAAGCACTATGAGCATTTGACCACCCAAATGACATGAATAGCCACTCATACAAGCCATGCTTTGTCTTGAATGTAATCTTCCACTTATCAATAACCCTTATCCTCACTTGATGGTACCCTTGCCCAAGAACAATCTTAGAGAACACTTGAGCTCAACTTATCTCATCTAAGATATCATTAAGTCTTGGTATAGGAAACTTATACTTGATTGTAATATTGTTGATGGCTTGACTATCAATACACATCCTCCATGTTCCATCTTTCTTTGGAACTACTAAAGCAGGAACTGTGATACTCGGGTTTGTAGGACTCTTGTGGGAACCTTGTTTGAGATTGGGGTCCTTACGTTTAGAGTCAGGTAAGATTCGGGTTCTATTCGGCGGACCACTCGGCCGAATAGGCTTATTCAGACGAGTGGATGGTTCACTCGGTCGAGTGGACTCTGGACAATGCCGCGTCTTTAAATTGGATTTGACGCATCATTTCTTTTTTCATTTTATTAAAATAGTTTCTCCTTTCTTCCCTAACCCCAGAGTCCATAAACCCTATGAAATCCTAACTTTCCTACATCTCCCACTTTAAAATTTAAGGGGGTGTGTATCAGAGGATGATGTCTCTTGGTACTTTAATCATTCATTGTCCCCTAAATTGGTAATCCTCTTTATGTCTAAATTAAAGTGAATAGGATGATAATCAGTTAACAAATTGATAGATGCGGTTGTTATTATAGGAATTTGATGGAATGGTGCTATGTGGATGTCATGGATGCGTATGTGCTCGGATTGCTAAAGGTAAGGTTTTCCTATATAGTTTTCTTTATGTGACTGACGGTATGCCATATTGTGATTATATGATGGTGTTGTGCTTACTGTGGTGTTGGAAGGGTGTTTGGAGATTGTGTGCTTAACGAAGCGGTGGTGGGATCACCATCTCCGGGTTCTGGGGTCGCTTCTCATGTTGGTCATGACATGGAGGTGGTGCGCGCATGGTGTATGACCTGAGTACTTTGGGGTGACTTGTTTTGGTAGGTATCATATTTGTGTGTGTGTGGATGGTGTGGCGGTGTGCTTTCCGATGGCGGCGGCTGCTGAGAGTGGCGATGTGCTTCTTAATGGCAACTTGTTGTGTATTGATTGTATGATGATGATATTGTCTATGATTGATGATGTACTTGATTACTTACACGTGCGTTGATAAATCATTTGATATTTCCGGCAAATGGGGAGAAGTGATGTTAGCGGGTTGTGATTGCTTGGATGTTGGGGATTGATGATCGTCTAGCCAAAGCGTAGCTTTGGAGTTGTCATAGCTAGTCTTGCATTTATATTTGTTTAGATTAAATTGGACTTGAAATCATTGTATTTCTATTGACATTGTATAAAGAATGTAAAATGGGTTCCATGTTATTGATCTGTTTTTTTTTTTTGTGAAATGTAAGAATTATATTAATATGAATATGAAAAGCTCATCCAAATTACAACCAAACTACAACCAATTTCAAACAATAACATTAGCTCAAGCATTACTAAACAGAAGAAATACTGCCAAATTAAACCCAAATCTCGACACCAAGCCTTATCAGCAACCCTCATAACGCCCTTAAAATTACTAGCCAAACTCTTCTTACAATCCCTCTTTACTTGCTGAACCAGCTTTGCAGGATGAATTATGTAATTATCAATCCTGCAGACATTCCTTGCTCTTTAAATATTCTAGTAGATCCCAGTAAGAACAACAAGAATAACCTGCCTACGAAACAAGAAACCCCTAGCTAATGTGCAAAATACTGTCAATGTTCATCAGAGTATCAGAAGCAATCTAAATCCATTCACCAGCTATTTTAAAACATGTCTTAGGAAAAAAACATGCCTGGAATAGGTGATGATGGTCTTCTTGTTCTAGTGCACAAATAAAACAAAGATTTGGGACATCAATAATCCCCATTCTCTTTAGTCTGTCAAGGGTAAGCCATCTTTGGTGCTGAATTATCCACATAGGGAAGTACCATTTTGGAACATTGAATCTATTCCAAACAGCCTTACGCCAGGTAATCTTAGGTAACCTTAGCATCAGAAGCCCGAGTTAGCCAAGCATGCCCATCAGCAATGGCGTAGCCAGGTTCATCTCCTTTCCATTTGTTATTCACTATCTCAGGAAACCGAGATGGTAACTGTAACACCCCCATACACCAAGGTACCTTACAAGACCCCTTAGCACATGAGAGGGCTACCATCTCGGTTACCCGAGGTAGTACAAATCAAAACAAGCAATGAAGAAACAATGTTTATTAATCAATGTTTAAATCTCAATACAAAATCCCAAAACAGATGGCATACCATCTGACCAATTATCCAAACTCAACATATGATAAAGTACTAATAAATGAATGACAATGTTTAAGACTTCAAACACTAGGCGAAAGCTAAGACAGGACGCAGTGATCCCATCCTCGATCGCAACGCAATGCTAACGATTACCTGCTCACCATCCCCAAATGGATCACAACAGTTATGTAAAATAGTAGTGGGATAAATATTCGCATATACCGACCAACGTACAAGATAAGCAAAAGGGAAAAATAAACCGCAGGGCCACCGCAGCGGTCACCACAGCAGACTCGGGTTACCATCCCTGCTCTACAAAAACCACCAATTGACCCTGGACCGCAGCCGCGAGATAAACCCGGAACATTAATGTGCACATCCCCCACGTGGCGGGATAACCACGGGGGCGAACTCGGGGTGTGATCTGTCTCTCAGCGGAATCACCAAACCATGGCAACCATAGTAACCATCATAACACCCAAAACTCCATAATCGTCACCACAGTGACCATCATCAATATCAATAAGCAAAACATCATCAATATCACAATAACAATATCATCTTATCAATCAATAACACAAACACTGAGTAGGGAAACCCTACCTTTTCGCAAATCCGCAGCAAATCACAATCAATCTATCAACATTCTTCTTTTATGAACTTCTTACCTTAAACATGCAATTAACATACTTCCTCCGTTCCATAGAATAGTTTACGTATTCCATTTTAGGCTGTTCCACTTAGTTCATTACGTTTCTTTTTATGGACATAAATAATTATGTTAAATTACCATACTATCCTTGTAAAAGTAGGTACCCCACTTGTTTTCACCCATTCTTAATACAACAAACAAAAGCAACTTATAAGAGGAAAATTTGGTAAACTAACATATGTAAAAGTAGGTACCCCACTTGTTTTCATCCATTCTTAATATTTGTGCAAAAAGCAAACGTAAACTATTCTATGGAACGGAGGAAGTAATTAATACTAACCCTTGTTTCCCTTTTCCCCCAAATAAATTAAGGTTTATAACAATACATACAAATCACAAAGTAAAGATACAGACCAATGCAATCAACAAAGTAGTGATAGGCTGAATCCGGCACAAAAGGATTAAGGATGTTCTTGAGGATTTACAGAGAGTTTTGAGAGAGAAAATAGGGTTTTGCTGTGAAACGTAATTATAATTATGAAACCTAATCCCTCTTATTAATCCTTAATCAACCGTCTGAAAAACCCTCAAAACCCGTCGTACTCGATCTAGTACAACTTACTCGGTCAAGTGTCTAACTCACTCGGCCGAGTACACAAGAATATAATGCTTATTTAGACGACAGACCAACCTACTCGGTCGAGTAGACTCTCCTCGGCCGAGTACACTATCCACTTGGTCGAGTAAGCCTTACTCGGCCGAGTACCAACACACATAAATACGGAGTATTACAGTAACATCCTCCCTTACTCAGGAAGGTCTGGCTAAAGGCTCCTTTGTAAGTGAGGGTATTACAAAGTGGTATCAGAGCAATGATCTTTGTACCTGAACCAATGAACCAAAATGAACGTAGCAAAAGTCAATTAAAATGACCCCGATATACAATTGTAAGGAGCCCCTTTTCTTGTTTATTATGGGTGGGAAGTCGCCCTCACTCCAAAATCCCGGCCTTGCAAGTTGGAATCGATAAGCGCGGGGACGTTAATGGGAGGGGCGATGATGTTTGTGTGTGTGCATGGCCATTCATACTGTGACAACCCTCGCGAAAGCGGAAAAGAAACAAACAAGCATATACATAAATAAGTGCGGAAATATGGAGTTTTAAAAACTTTTTTACATGCCAAACAACACGAGGAATGTCAAACTAAAACAACATAAGTACGAAATCGAAGTAATGAGTACAACCGGGAGCTAAAGTCCCTCAAATAAAGTCTAGTGAGTCTAGAAATAGCTAAAGTAATCGATAAGGTCCACGTCATGATCGACGCCCGCTAGCTCACTCAAAAGGAACCCCAAAAGAAAGCAACATCAACACCTGTTCATTCATAAAACATGAATGCCACAGTCATTGGGGAGTAACTCCGGGTTCTCTCATCCATATCACATCAAGACGTACATAGGCAAATACATAAGCATATAACATCATACTTACAATTATATCATGTGTGGTATAAATAAGCATTTTATAATAACGCGGTATAAGCATGTGAAGTGTCAACATATCTTCATTATACAAACCGACTCGAGGAAGACTCCCCTTGGCAACTATATACGGAGTATATACTAAGGGCTTGCATCTCACCATTAGCGACATATACTTGAGAAGGTAGAGACTCATCACACAAACCAAATCAAGTCATCCAAACAATGCAAATTCCAAACTGTCACGTGCTCACACACAAACATAAAGACATAGCTCTCACGGTAAATGGCACGCACTAGCATCATGTACATAACAAGTATAATCAAACACTTCCACGGGATAAACATTTCCATGAACCATATCCGATAAACATTTCGTACATGCAAGACTCATTTCCTTCCGGTAGGACGACGATAATAATACGGTTCTAGTCTAAACCTGGCAAGACTCTCGGAATGAACATGTTCTGATTTGACATGTGATAAACATTTCGCATCCAACACTTGATCAACTCAAAGGACGTCGAGTACACCAAATTCGACTAAACTACACGAAAGAGGCGGAAAGAGCACAAGAATCATAGACAAGCAATACGCTACATGCAATGACACCACCTCGCAAGGATACAACATTTGACGGTTGGGTCGACCAACGCATTGCGTTCGCCTCCTAACAACGTCGTCATATCCCCACTAAACAAATGCACAAGCATCAAGGACACACCTCATCGCACCGAGATTCCAGTCTAACGAATATGAAGGGGTAGCCGAGAAATGAGAGTTCAAAGCACCCAACAAGTAGTGCTCAAATCATTACATAAGGCAAAACCGACCCAAAGGGGGAACATACTAAAAACAGTCTCCAAACATGTGATAAAGGCATGTGAGATAATACATGCATATTTAATGTCATTACGTAAGTTTATAAGATAAAAAAATCATACAAACCGTTACATATGAAGACAAGTGGAAGAAAAGAAGAAAAAAGAACACAAGGGGTCCCAGCCGGTCAAGGGGACCGGCAGCCGGCTACCCGTCTGGGCACAACAACAACAACATCGAACAACAACATAAACATACAGGGACTCCCATTCGATGGGGGTGACCGGCGGCCGGCTACCCGGCTGGGCGTCATAGGCAATCCGAGAAAATGAAGGAAAGGGAGGAGAAGGAGGCTCCCAGCCGGCTACCCGGCTGTGGCTCACACAACAACAAACAACGACATTAATATATAGGGTGTTCCTAGCCGGTCAGGGGGGCGGCGACCGGGTGGTCGGTTGGGACACGCAGCACTCAAAATCCTTCAAAACTTAACCAATTTCAATACAGGGGGCTCCCAGCCAGTTGGTGGGGGGGGGGGGGGGGGGGGGGCTGACTGGCTGGGGCACACTGGTCGTGAAATCAACTCAACAACAACAACAAATTCAGTTTCCATTACTACCTATTTATTCCTATCATCATTTATCATCATCAAACTGCATTGAATGCAACATAATCATATCCAATCTTTACATGTGGTCATTTAAGACATCATAAGACAACATTTATCACCCAACACAAGTATAACAATAATAAATGAATGAATCCAACAACACAAATGTAACTTTGTATAAGATTAGCACAAATTAAGAATATGAGATGGATTAAACATACAAATGAGTAGTAAACACACATTCATATGAAACTAACACAAAGAACTTATCTTTTCAAGACAAATATTACTCTAACATGTAAGTCACATAATAGTGATATCGAGTAACCCTTCACCGTTATCTTTTTGCGTCTTCAATAGTCTTCTGCTTCTTCTTCCACCAAGAAATAATCGTTGTCGGAATCTTGAAGATCTCCTCCTACAAAATTAGTCATAAAAGATGAACAATTTCATCTTGGAAAAAGATGAGAAAATGGAAGTGACCAAGATTGGACTTTTCTTACCTTAAAAGAAAGAGAAGAAGAAAAGAGAAAGAATGAGATAAAAACTAAGAGCTTTGAGTGAGAATTGAGTGAGATATGGTAGTTTGAAACTTGAAGGGTTCAAGCCTCAACAACGGTGAGAGAGAGGTTAGGGTTTTGGTTTTGGGTTTGGTGAGGATGAAGAGATGAAATGTTTGCTGAAGTTAGAGTGGAAAAATGAATATGGGTCAAGTCTTTTGGTGAGTAAAAAAAATCCATAAGCCCAATGTTCAATACAAGGCCTAGCCAACATTAAATTCCGAGTAGAACCCAAATACGGGCTAAGATTCGATAGATTAGACACGGATTTTACCCAAGTAACTAAATTCTAATCTAAAGCTAAAATTAAAACCAACTAATAATAATATAATATTATTAAATTATAAATACTAAATTCTAATCCAAAATGCCCCAACTAAACACTAGAATAATAATTTGGAAAAATGTAGCACACATCTGACATCCTATCCCATCCCATCTTTTAGGAAGAAGAACGACCACCATCATCAATCATCAATTCATCGTAAGCACTCACCAGTCACCACTACCAAATAGACAGACAGATTAATAATGTTGTTAATCTCATCTCTCCCATCACACCACTCCCTCACTAATCAATCCTTAATTAACTCCACCAATAATCACTCCACTAAACACCCTTATCACTCCCCTAAATCCCACTCTTTTGCCTACCCACTTCACCCCATACACTCTCATAATTCTTCTTCTTCTTCTTCTTTATCCATTGCAACATCTGCAACTCTCCGCTACGTAAACGACGCCGTTTTGGATGGAGATGATGAAGGTACAGGAGACTGGCTCCCATCCGCTGCGGCCGTTGCTGCCGCCATACGCAAAGTATCATCTTCACCAATTCACTTTACTCACAAAATTGAAAAACACCCTAAATCTCAGGGTTTAGTTCTTCCTAGCCCTGATTTTCACCGTCTTTGTCTCGATCAATTGGCGCTTTTTCAACGAATTGTTCATCCTAATTCCCTTCTTTCGGTACTTTTCCTTTTTTTTAATTATCATTTTATTTTATGCTGCTCTTCATTTTGCCGAATTATCATGCTTAATTTTCTAGTCAAAGCAGATCATTTCTGTTATAAACTCTATTTACCACTTTACCTCGGCTGAATTTTATAACTAAATAATGTGAGCTACCTTAATTTCTTATGTCTATGAATGATACAAGGATGTTGATTGGTACCCAAATTGAGTGCCACCCGATAGCGCCATTATCTTATCTTCAATTGTAGAAAGCCTAAAGATTTAGGCATGAATGTTTACCACACACTACCCATCATCCCTAAATAACTTGATAACCCTTGTCAACCGTAAATGACCCGACCTACATCCCCGTCACGTGATTGACTCGTTTGCCAGGTCTAAAAACTCTAAATACTATGCAATACTATTGGTCTGGTTTTAGGAGGTTGAGAGGTGTGAATTTTGTGTTGTAGAATAAAAAAACGTTTTCAATTCTTTGTTGAAACTTGAAACATATCATTAAGTGATGTTGTCTTCAAGAGAAAATAACTTTTCACCCTTTCAACTGCTAACACTCCTACTTTAATCAATCTAAAAATGGCAAGTGTTCTTGAGAAATGGAGAATTGATGACCGATACTAGTAATTACTAAATAGGTTAGAACGTTGGCACTGATGATGGCAACAATGGAAATGGAGTGTTTTGTTGTGAAGTGTTGGTCGCTCGTTCATGTTTTCGATCGGGTCCAAAAGAAAACTGGATTTCTATTATTAGTCAGTCATTCTTTGGTTTAGGCTGCATGTCTGAAATACTACCTTCCTAACCAAGCTTTGGATTCTATACCATGGAGGCACAGAAGAATAAGTAATTCTCCTTTTAAGACGGGGCGACCCGTCTTAAGCTTAAGACGGGGCGACCCGTCTTAAGCTTAAGACGGGTCGCCCCGTCTTAAATGAGAATTTGTGCAGAAGAATAAGAGTCTAATATAATAAGATTGTTTTTTTTCACTTGCAAGTGGTTAATAATTTACGTGCTTCTAGTGACCTACTTTATTACTTGTTTGACTGTTAGTCTATTCCTACCAGTTGTGAGTTGTGATCTGTGAGTCTCGCGACTATGATACTGTTTAATGTCTGCTCAAGTGACGTCTACAATCTGCTGATTTATCAATTTATCATCTTCTAGAAATTATATATGCATCATCAGTCCATAAGTGTCACTACGTTGATGTTAATACAGGTATATGTCAGGCCTGCTGGTAGTTATGTGATGGATCGTTTAGAGCTAAGGCGTGTCACTCTATATCCATCAGGGGATGGGTCTGATATCGTTATACTGGTTGGTAATTTTAATATGCCAGCAGGGTTGCGTGGTGCTGAGGCTGCACTTTCCAAAAAGCAGGTAGGCTTTTTAATCTGTACTGCATTTGGAATCATTTTATTAAATTGGGTTGTGATACTACGCTCTAATCTGCTTGAAAAGTTTTAAAAGATTAGCGTGACCGCATTGTGAAGCATATCAGGCCACATTTGGAATTGCCTTTTTGTTCTTGTTTTTTTCGTCTGGGAGGGGTGTGTTAGCAATTTTGTTTGCTAATTTTGGATATTAGTGTATTGGCTTATAGGCGGAGGCAATACCTGAGTGCGGCGCTGTTGTTCTACCAATGGTCAAACATCCCTTTGTAGTTGGATTTTTGGTTGCTGAGCTTCCTATTATGGAGCTTGGGAGGGGATCTGAGGATTCTTCGGACACGCTGTCCCCACAGGAGAGCTATGAACTACCTCCTAGTAGTTTTAATTGGAAGTCACAAGAAATTCCATCATGCAGTGCGAGTTCATTGAAATACTTCAACCTCTCTTCTGACCAGAGATTAAATGCGATAAACATTTCTTGTTCCCTTGCTATGGCTTATGTGATGGATCAGGTACCCCAACCACATCCTTGGTCGTTTCCCTCTTTCAGCGTTCTTTTGTAAGTGATGAACCGTGTACTCTAATACACGCTAGTTGAATGCATATATTTGAGCATGCGGTTTTTAATGTTGCAATTTACTGGTTCCAAATAATACACACACACACACACACACACACACACACACACACACAGAACTATTCCAATATGATGTAGTATTTGTGAACTCTCAACTTTCTGCAGAGGAATTAGTGCAGTAGATGTTGTGCATATCAGATAGCACATGATTTCAGCTTCATGGGTGGCATAGACTTTGGTTCATGGTTCCTGATTAACTTGCTCTATCTTGTCATAGAAAGCGATGTTGCTTCAGCAGACCTCTTGGCAAAATAATATCCGGATGAGTAATTTAGTGGAGCAGGTAAGATACTAAGATGTCAATTATTTTTTTGCTTTGGCACTCCTGTATTAGCCTTAGATCTCATAATACTTAAGTGGTCTGCTTATCCTCAGATACGAGGCCCTTTGTCTAGCTTACGAACTCTCTCTAAAATGTTATCGGCTCAAGTAAAAAGAAACGAGGTGCTTCTTTTTTTTCTACAAAGCTCAATATTATGATTTTTCAATTCATTATTTCTTGTTGTTGGCAGTAAGATTTGTTGTTATTATGCTCTTGCAGATTGCCCATGATATAGTTGAAGACATTATCGTCCAAAGTGATCGAATGCGAGATACGCTGCAACAGCTGCAGGATGCTGTTTATATGACAAAGGTTTGGTTTTTTTTTTCTCTATTTGGTCGAAGACATCTGCTTAATTTTTTGTTCACCTTTCCATGTCCTTGTTGCTTTGAAAGATATATATCAGAGACGTGCTCGTGTGTTTTTTCAGTATATTCTTCGACTTTTTCCTTGAAATAACAGTGATATGTTGATATATCGGTTGACATAACCTAAAAGGTGACATGAAATCCCATGGAGGATCACAGCCAATTTCAAGTCTATGGTCAATTTTAACTGGTTGTGCGTCCCCGGCTCAGTTTTTTTTACATAGATTTAACATCTCAGATGGATTTTCCCTCTTAACTTTTTTTTTTGTGCCATGTTTTCCGGAGCTAATATATTACTACATCGGTCTTTGATGTTTTTGTCAGGCCAACATAATGCGGTTTAATGAAGAATCATTGAAGAAAGTGGGTGGCTCAAATTATACTCAACCTGAACTTCGGATATACAAGTTACCAAAAGACCCTTCTATTGATATGTCTGCTAATAAGGGAGAAGGGTTTCGAAACACTACTTCGAGTATGGCAATCAAGGATTTGGAGATGCCTATGCCACCACTGGCTCTAGCACCTTTGTTACTACACAGCACCAGGTAAGTTCATCTTCGTAGATCAGCCTTTTTGTTGAACATTGGAGATTAACTGCAAGCTACTATAGTTATTATCGCGGCTTCATTATGAGAAATTACTCTTTCATTATGCTTAGGGCTGCAAACAAGCTGATATGACCTCGAGTTCAGATAAGCTCGAGATCGGCTTGGAATGTTGAGCTTGAGCTCTCAGCTCACAGCTCTTTCAGGCCGAAATATTTGGAGCTCGTGTAATGGATTAGCCTGAGATCTATATTGTTTCCGTATTTTCTTTTGATACGACCTGTTTAGGCGTGTGTGAATTTTTTTTTCTAGAGGCATCATAAATTTAAAGTAAATACCTGAGCTTATAAATCATAAAAAAAAACATCAAACAAACACTAGCCCAATTTACCAATCTGAGCAACAAAGTCGGGCATCATTTCAGCTTTAGATTAGGTCAAGACCAGCTCAAGCTCGAGATCGATTTAACTGAGCTTGGGCCGAGATGTTGACAAACTGATTCGAAGGCTTGTCGAGTAGACTCATCTCACTTGTACCCAAGCTTATGCTATTTGGTCTTGTCAGGAAGACCGTGCAATGTTTCTGATGTGCTGGTAGACTTGGTTGGAGCTGCACAGCCTCTTGCTCAAAAGCAAAGGCGGAATGTGGAATTAAGTGAATTCTCGAAGATCTTACAAGTTGCTGTCGAAGAAGCTGCTCTTCGTCAGGCCCTCGGTAATCTGATTGAGGGGGCACTTTTACGCACACGTGTTGGCGGAAATGTTCAAATTGTCTCTGTTGGAGCACCTGCTGGAGGAGCTCTTGTTGTGATTGATGATGATGGTCCTGATATGCACTACATGGTTTGATCATCACTCTACTCTAACTATATGCTTTCATTTCTTTTTCCTATTTTTTTTCTGAACTGTTTCGAATTAAAGTGATCTCTTTTCCTTGTTTCATCTTGCGGGTGTAACCATGTTTTGGTTTAGTGATAAGACTTGGATTTGTTTCTTTGTGGAGGTCACAAGACTAATTTAAGTCCCTCCGTTGGCCCTTGAGAGCTGGGAAGCGTCCCACTTACCTTGCCACTCTTCAAGAGCTTTGGGTCGCCACTCCGGTTGAGTTTAGGTTGACAGTAGACATCGTATCTGGGGTTCCACTCACTCAGTTGGGTTACTGGATTCACTTAATTGCCTAATGAATCACGAATCGATTCCAGCTTTTTACGATTTCAAATTACATCGAATTATGGTGTTTGGCTATAATTCTTTTGAATTATGCTCTATTTTGAGCGAAACGCGTGTTCGTATTAGGAATTCGAATCGGCCGTGTTATGAATCTGTTAACCATCTGAAAGAACGCTCAGCTTTCAACTGTCTCATGTCGAGGCATCTTCAACAAAATGTTTTTACTTAGATAGGATATGTTATTCTGGGGAGCTTTTGATTATGATATTAATGAATAAATATGCTTTGGGGAATCGTGCGTGTTACTCCCTCTAACTCAATTGATTCTTTACCGATTCCTTTTTGGGGCGGGGGTTGAATTTTGATGGGGCAGAGGTGGTATTTGCCGGGGGTGGGGGTTGGTATCTTTGGGTGGATTTTGTTTTTTTTTTTATTTTTCTGAGACTGTCGAGATTTTCTGATTTTCTCGGTTTAGCGGCATTTTCCAGCGTGGATGGGTGGTTTCCGGCAGTTTTACTGTGGATGTGTGAGTCTGTGACTGGGTTGGGTGAAGTCGATGGGGGTGACTAGAGGGGAGTAAAATGAGAAAATGAGAAATGATTAACTCATTTCCTTTCCTCTGCTACATAACAAATCGAAAGCAAATGTAAAGAATCATATGGGTTGGTTTGGAGTCTCGAGAACGTAAGATTTATGAAGTCTATTACCCTCTTTGACTCAACAAATTGTTTAGGTTTGATTAAGATACTCCTACAAAAGAAAAAAAAGGTGTAAACAACCTCTAGAGATGGAAGGAGTATCAAATTACATTTAGAAGGTTGAAAAAAAAAAGAGAATGAGGTTGCTTTGTTTTACTAATTGGGTTCTTATTGGCAATTAAGTAATTGCTTGCTTTTACCATTGAACCACCACCATTCACATCGTGGTATCTCGTCGGGGTCGTGACACATTATTACGATTGACGACATCATGACCACTTTGTTCAAGTTCCGCAGGTAACCCCAACCATAGTTTGAGGCAGTATAGGCTGCATATATGGTGCAGTGACCGAAGTTAAGACTGAATTAAAAATGGGAAAAATTACAAATAACCACCACGTATTTACGTATTTTTACAAATAACCACCATGTATTTGCACTTTTACAAATAACCCCCAAACTTTAATCTAAACTCCCCAATCACCACCGTATTTTTCCCCGAGACTCGATTTTTCGTAATTCCCAACACGTTAAGTAACATTTACGTAAATTACCCACACTACCCTTCTCTATTACTCAGGACTTGAATCTTGAATTAAATGTATCATAGAAATTCTCCAATTGATCCAAAAAACCCTAAATCCCCAAATTCTTGCATCTCCCTCACACACTCTCTCAGTCTCTCTCTTTCCGTCATCTTCCTGCACTTCATCAAAGTATGTTGCAATTAATTACTTAGTGATGTTTTTGATTTAGGAATTATGTAGTTTATGGTCATGAATGCCTCTTTTATGTCGTTTTGGGTTTCACTGATTGTGTGCACTTCACCAATTCATGTTTAGCAGATTTCGTCCCTTTTTTTGTATGATCCATTTTTTGTAAATTATTTGGGTTAGTTTTCTTGTTTGTGATTTGCTACAAATGAATGAAGCTAATCGAAAAAGAAGCTAGTATTGCTGAGTTTGAAATCACCGTCAACCGGTATACAATACATAGCAACCGAGGTCGAAATAATGTCAGCAATTCAAGGATGAATTTGATTAGGGATTGATTGACATCAATTGATTAATGAATCTTTGTGATTTATTTACGGATTTCATATTGGGAATTTAGGGTTTCATAAATTTTGGGAATTACCGATGACATTTACATAGTGGCGATTTGCATTTGGTATGTTTGGGAGTATAGAGGGAAGGGTAGTATGGGTAATTTACGTAAAATGTTAATTAACGAATAAGGAAATAAGAAAAATCGAGTCTCGGAGCAGAAATACGGTGGTAATTGGGGAGTTTAGATGAAAGTGTGGGGGTTATTTGTAAAAGTGCAAATACATGGTGGTTATTTGTAAAAATACGCAAATATAAGGTGGTTATTTGTAATTTTTCCTTAAAAATGATATTAATACTGTGGTATATGGCAATCAGCAAAACCACCTTAAGTAAACCTTATTGCAAAACATACGCCATTCCTATCTTCAGTTAAAACTGATAACTGATTTTCTTTAATAACTTGTTTTCGAGTAAAATCATTTACAGAGACTAACTCTTTCTACTTCCCTCGTGTTCAACAGACACAAATGCATTCTCTGACACCTTTCGGGGAAGAACTGTCCTCAGAGCAAATGATGGAAGACAACATGACTTGGAACTTTGTTGCGGGCCTGACAGTTGCTAGAGAGATACTCGAAAGCTATGGCTGCGTTCTTCGTGTCATTTCACCTCGAAACAATGATGCTGCTCTTGGATCTGGTGGGACCCGAATTGAGGTTTGGCTCCCTTCACCGACTCCTTATAATCACTCAGTGATGGTCGGGGAGGCTTAGTTTGATCTCATAGCTCCTACTTGAAGGAACCAACCAAGCATCTAAATGAGCCAGTCCTCGGTGGCTTCTTGGTGTTTTGGTTCTGATATAGTAACCCGCATGTGCAGCCCTGTATATACACATATGCTTGCAGTTGTGTGCATCAGTCAGTCAACGAATGTATTCTTTGTATGTTGGACATTTGGAATGTACAGACATAGTAATTTGCGATACCAGGCGTCATGCTGACAACTAGCATTGAAGTTATACGACTTTTGCATATACACAATGTACATTTTCATATACCACATTTACGATTCATATACTGTTATATATTGGACTTGTATTACAAAGATTACAAACTAGTAATTAATACAACAAGGCACTAAAAAAACAGAAATGAAAACAATTATAAACAGTATGTATCAACCCCACCGAATCGTGTTGAACACACTTTCCGTAGAGTATTTCGACCCTTGTTGCCTTAGGTATCTCGGAAGCTCTGTAGGATAAGACGGTTTTACTTTGTCTTAGGCAAGAACAAAGAACACTAGAACAATAGAGTTTGTCTTAGTTTTGTTTTTGTCAAAATCTGAAAAAGTGAATTGAATGAGTTATCTTTTCATTCAATCCTCTCACATATATATAAAGATTTATGTGATAAGATACATAATATAAACATATATTATTTAATGGATAAATGCATGGGAAATCACCCAAAAACTACCGTTGGGTTTCATTCGAAACCCAAACAACACAAGTGAAAAGCGCGCGAAAACAAAACAAATACCCCGAACACTGGTACATTTAAATAATAAGAGACTTTCAGACATCCAACCCCTATCGGGGCTAGGCCACCCCGAACGGGGTTATGTCTCTCTTGTTTTATTTACGCAAAACACTAAGTATAACACTTAGTAAAACCGAGTATAAAACTCAACACAAATAACGAGTCGATATAATTATACAATAAACTCGTCATTTCCTTATCCAGCACAACCAAGAACTCGATATACGATTATATGAGCATACAATCCGTATTCCCGACTCACATTATATCCTTTACGAGCTCAAAACCGACTTTAACTTGAAAACCCGAATGCACTTAAATGACTTGTGATCAAAATCACTAACATTCCTCCCCCATTTAAGTGTATCCCTTGTTTCCAATAAAACAACAAAACAAACAAGTCTAAGCATAAATGAAAGTGTCCCAAAAATAGAACTTCACATTAGTATAATACACATTCCAAAATATTCAAGAATCAAGGTGTCCCATGGATTGAACCTTTGAACTCATATTGAATACATCAAGATAAAATACACTTACACTCAAATAACTCTAAAGTTACAAACTTGACACTATTGACCGCCATGTGTCCATATCCTTTCATGAGAATATAGGAAGTCAAGTCTGAACTTCTTGAAGCGGCTACACTTCACACTCATATAGGTAAATCTTTCATCGTGCACCTGCAAAATGCACTTTGTCAAAGATATTATTAAGAAGTATAAAACTTCAACCTCTTTCATGCAGGTTATACACATACCTTCGGGATTATAATTATATACTACTACAAATACCGTACTTTTATGACACTTAACCCTTGACGCTTTTAAAAGCGTCGACCTCATAATCACCCTTTAACTTATTTTAATGCCTTTTTATGTAGTAACCGCTCATATGCCTTACTGATTTCATGCCCGGCGATGACGGGTTTACGTTAATGTCATTTTCGTAATTTTCCTATAACAGTTAACTTATAAAAATAATTTTTTGAAGTTTTAAGATTATAATAAAATATACTCCGTAATTTTTTAAAAAATAATATTGATATATTGATTCAACTTATTCTATTTTAAACATATGTTACCAACCTTATCGGGACTCAAGTTATATTTGATCTATATTATGACTCGAAAAATGATTCAAAATACCTAAGAATTAAGCTCTTTAAGACAATGTTTTAGAAATTCAAAAGATTTTGGGTTGATCACCTCACCTTATGCTAATTGTTCGATATGGAGCAATTCTACTATTTATAGTTATTAGTATTTTCGCCACACATATATTGTTTTTCAATGTGAGATATATAACATACTAAGAATTACACAAAGTATATGCAAATAATATGAAATTCTATACTGTAATGATAGCATTTTTTTTTTACCACAAATCTAATTATATTATTTTCATAACTAATACAAAATTTTAAGAGCTCTCTAAAATAATACTCTCTCCGTCTTAATCATTTGTTTGCCTTTGATTAAAATACTCCTAAAAAAAGGCAAACAAATAAATGACCGGGACGAATGGAGTTATTGAGAGACTTAAATGACTTTGGGTTCATCTCTAAGTTTCAAGGACGACTGTTATTTATAATCGTGTGATCATCTCAGCTTATGATATTTCCCTGATGTGGCACAATTCTTCTAATTTATACATATTATATTCACCACACTTACATTACTTTTCAATGTGAGACAAATAACAAATTTGATAGTTACCATTAAAATTATTATATATGATACTTTCCTGAATTAATTTTGATGATGTAAATTTCATTAAGGTAGAAATAATAATACAAACTTTTAAAATCTCTGAAAGATAATAGTTGAAAGATTCAAAAGATTTTGGGTGAATATCTAAGTTGAAAGATGACTCATTTTCACTATAGTTTTTGTGAATTGAATGTAAAAAATTTTATATACAAATTATAAACACCACTTGAATATAATATAGGAAATGTATATTGAGATAAATAAAATATTTTTCACTTTATTTTTTAATGATATTTTCCTAAATTAATTTTTGATGATGTAAGTTTCACTAATGTGGATACAAATTTTTAACAGCTCTGTAAGATAGTATTTAAGAGACTCAAAAGATTATGGGTTGATATCTAAGTTCCAAGGATGAATCTTATTTATAATTATAGGATCACCCTAACTTATGATATTTTTCTGATATAGGACAATATACTATTTATACGTAATATATTTACCACACTTGTATTATATTTCAATGTGGGACAAATAACTTGTTAAGTAGTACACTATCAAAATTATTACTTATATAGGATATTTTCCTAAATTTTCTAAATTAAGTTTGATTATGTAAATTTTACTATTGTTTTAATAATACAAAATTTAAAGGTTCATTAAACCAATACTTAAGAGACTAAATCACTCCTATTTATAATCATGATTAGTATATATATTTTCTAAAAATACATTTAGTTTTCAATGTGAGACTAATAACACATTAAGTAGTTTATCATCAAAATTATTATTTATGATAATTTTCTAAATTAATTTTTAATAATGTAAATTTAACTATTGTGACTATTATAATTCCATTTTGTTAAGAGCTCTCCAAAACAATAATTAAGAGACTTAAAAAATTGTAGGTTTATACCTAAATTCAAGTATGACTCATATTTATAATCATAGGATCACCCTATGTTATAATAATTTTTCAATGTGGGACAGTTTCCAATTTATAAGTAATATATTCACCACATATACATTATTCTTCAATGTGAGACTAATAACAAACTAAGTATTACACCATCTTTTTTCATATAATATTTATTTTTAACTGTTACTAAACTGTTATATTAATATTAGAATAATAAAAATATATTTTAAATGTCATTTATTAAATTTTTAAAGTCATTTATTAACATAACAATATAAAAAAATAGTTTAAAAGCTCGTGCGATGATCATATTTATGATCACTCCACTTTATGATAATTTTTTAATGTGGTACAAATTTTGATATTTATACGTAGTATAAATTCACAAGTCACGATACCTACATTGTTTTTTTCAATATGGAACAAATAACACATTAAATAGTTTACCATCAAAATTATTATTTATGATACTTTTCTAAATTAATTTTTAATGATGTAAATTTCACTATAGTGAAAATTATAATACAAATTTTAAGAGTTGTGTAAAACAATATGTAAGAGGCTCAAAAAAATTTGGGTTGAAACTTTAGTTCCAAATATGATTCCTATTTGTAATCATAAGATCACCCACCTTATGATGATTTTCTGATGTGAGATAATTCTACTATGTATAGGTAATATATTCACTACAACTACATTATTTTTCAATGTATGACAAATAATATACTAAAAATTACACCAAATATGTTCAAATAATATGAGTTTCTATACTTTTCAGGGTTTTTTTCCAGCACGAATCTAATTAATATTATCTTCATATTTTTTTTTACAATACTTCAATTTTTTTTAATAATACCTTTTAAAATTAATTTTTGATGATGTAAATTTAACAATTGTGAAGATAATAATTAATAGACAAACTTTTAAGAGATCTCTAAGACAATACTTAAGAGATTTAAAAGATTTTAGTTTGTTATATAAGGTCCAAGAATGATTCCTATATTTAATCATATGATCACTCACCATATGTTAATTTTATGATGTGGGACAATTTTACTATTTATACATAGTATATTCATCACATCTACAAACTTTTAAGAGATCTCTAAGAGATTCAAAATTTTTGGTTGATACATAAGGTTTAAGGATAACTTCTATTTATAATCATAGCATTACCCACTTTATTATTTTTCCAATGTGGGAAAATTCTATTATTTATATGTAATATTTTTAGCACATCTACATTATTTTCCAATGTGGGACAAATAATAGTTATGAATTTAACTTTTATTTAAAGAGTTTCTAAAAAGTTGAAAAGTTGATAATATTATTAGGAAAATAATTAATTTAAAAAATATAATCAAAATTTAAGAGTTTAACCATAACTTGGAAAGTATATGTATGAATATGATGTTGAAAAGTTGATAATATTAAAATTCAATCTTTATATAATAATATATTTTATTTCATATTTAATTAGCCTAATAAAATTATGTGTAAGGTAGTTTTATCAATAAAAAATAAAATAGTGTTTTGAAATAGTTGGAGACTCTCTCGTTGCCTGAAAAAAGCCTCTTTTATATATATACTAGATTTCATGCCCGTGCGATGCACGGGTCTACGTTAATGTCATTTTCGTTATTTACCTATAACAGTTAACTTATAAAAATAAACTTTTGAAATTTTAAGACTATAATAAAATATAATCCGTAATTTTTTGAAAAAATAATATTGATATATTGATTCAACTTCTATTTTAAACATATGTAACCAACCTTGTCGGGACTCAAGTTATATTTGATTTATATTATGACTCGAAGAATGATCAAAAGTACCTAAGAATTAAGCTCCCTAAGACAATGTTTAAGAAACTCAAAAGATTTTTGGTTGATCACCTCACCTTAAGCTAATTGTTCGATATGGGGGAATTCTACTATTTATAGTTATTTGTATACTCACCACATATACATTATTGATGTGAGATATATAACGTACTAAGAATTACACAAAGTATATGCAAATAATATGAAATTCTATACTATAATGATAGCATTTTTTTTGTACCACGAATATAAATATATTTTTTTATAATTAATACAAAATTTTAAGAGCTCTCTAAAGCTATACTCTTTCCGTCTTAATCATTTGTTTGCCTTTAATAAAATACTTCTGGAAAAAAGGTAAACAAATGACCGGGATGAAAGGAGTATTTGAAAGACTTAAACGACTTTGGGTTCATCTCTAAGTTTCAAAGACGACTCTTATTTATAATCGCGTGATCATCCCAGCTTATGATATTTCTGCGATGTGAGACAATTCTTCTATTTATATATAGTATATTCACCACACTTACATTACTTTTCAATGTGAGACAAATAACATATTTGTTAGTTACCATTAAAATTATTATATATGATACTTTCCTAAATTAATTTTGATGATGTAAAAATCATTAAGGTGGAGATAATAATACAAACTTTTAAGATCTCTGTAAGATAATACTTGAGAGATTCAAAAGATTTTGGGTGAATATCTAAGTTGAAAGATGACTTATTTTCACAGTATTGTTTTCTGAAATGCATGTAAATTTTATATAAAAATTATAAACACCACATGAATATAATATAGAAAATGTATATTCAGATGAATAAAATATTTTTCACTTTATTTTTTAATGATATTTTCCTTAATTAATTTCTGATGAGGGAAGTTTCATTAATGTGGATACAAATTTTAAGAGCTCTATAAGACAATATTTAAGAGACTCAAAAGATTTTGGATTGATATTTAAGTTTCAAGGATACTCTTATTTATAATTATAGGATCACCCCAGCTTATGATAATTTTATGATGTGGGACAATATACTATTTCTACGTAATATATTTACCACTTATATTATATTTCAATGTGAGGCAAATAACTTATTAAGTAGTACACCATTAAAATTATTATATTTGCACATTGGAAAATAATGTATGTGCAAATAATATGAGTTTCTATACTTTGCAGAATTTTTTTACCGCGAATCTAATTATATTATCTTCATAATCTTTTTTTACAATACTTCAATTTTTTTTAGTAATACTTTTTAAAATTAATTTTTGATGATGTAAATTTAACAATTGTGAAGATAATAATAAACAAACTATTAAGAGATCTCTAAGACAATACTTAAGAGACTTAAAAGAATTTAATTTGTTATGTAAGGTCCAAGAATGATTCCTATATTTAATCATAGGATCACCCACCTTATGTTAATTTTATAATGTGGGACAATTTTACTATTTATACACAGTATATTCATCACATCTACAAACTTTTAAGAGATCTCTAAGACAATATTTAAGAGATTCAAAAGTTTTGGGTTCATACATAAAGTTTAAGGATGACTCCTATTTATAATCATAGGATTACCCACTTTATTATTTTTCCGATGTGGTATAATTCAACTATTTATATGTAATATATTTACCACATCTACATTATTTTCCAATGTGGGACAAATAATAGTTATGAATTTAATTTTTATTTAAAGAGTTTCTAAAAAGTTGAAAAGTTGATGATAATATTATTAGGAAAATAAATAATTTAAAAAATATATATAATCTAATCTAAGAGTTCAACCATAACTTGGAAAGTATATGTATGAACTTAATTTTTATTTTAAGAATTCCTATAAAGGTTGAGCCACTCACGTGCCTCGAAAAAAAGCTTCTTTTATATATATACTAAATTTAATACCCGTGCGATGCACGAGCCTACTTGTAGTGCTCTATAGTGTACATATAATATAGTAAATGATAAAGTGGTTGTTATGGACTGATAACGTCTTGATCAACTAATTTTAAAGTTTTTCCCATTTATATTATGTTATAGGTAATTTAGGGGAGGTGACATCGTTAGGGTTTCATACGAACTCGATCTGATGTTCCTAAAATATTAGGCTCCCAGAAATATTTTAATATTTTCCAGTTCTAAAGTACCCAACGATACTGAGGAATACATGTGAAGAATAACTTTTCATCAATTGAAAAAGTAACTCTATATTTTATAAGTTGAACCATTTGTTAGTCACAAAATAATGATAAACAACGTTTGAAAATGGCAATTGAAGTAGAATTTTACTTTGACTCTATTTCCACTTCTCATAACACATTCTTTGGTAGAGTATCCCTACTCGTGGTAAGTTTGGTACCCCAATTGAGGTCAAGCATTGTTACTATTTTATACATGTGTGTAGACTTCTAATTTAGAGTAATACTCTATTTTATACTACGAAAGTTTCATTGTATATCTTATGGTAGTAGAAACATGTGTCGTCGTTATAACCATATGTCAATTCAAATTCTAAGCTATCTCGTGGTTGTTACTAAAATGTATAAATTTCATTGATTTGAAATAATTGTAAGAGTTTCTTCAATGTAAGAACAAACATCTTTAACATACATAGTGTTTGAGCTTAGTACTCCCTCTGTCTCTATTATTTGTTTACCTTTTAATTAAAATACTCCGCGGAAAAAGAATGGTAAACAAAAATTGAAGAAAGGAGGGAATAATACTTAGGTTTCATTGGTCCAACTTCTCATGGCAGCCATTATGTTAAACATGATCAAAGGGAGGGTATTAATAACATTTTCCCTTTGAATAAGTGATTATACATACGGTCTTATCGTAAAAGAAGTTCATAATCCCTTCATGGTCTAATGTATAGTGGAGTATGTGTTAACTGCAGAACATAGAATAATAAATAAACCAGGTTAATATATAAGCATGAAGAACCCCATCTATCTATGTATATGGAGTAAATTTGGACTTTTGTATGCTTATTATCATATAAGAGTATACTACTACTAATAGTCTATTATACGTAATAGTTAAGACGAATAGCCCCAAAGGAAGATAAAAGTCCTATGTGCAAAAATCTCCATATCTCTAATCTTTACTTTTAATAAACCGTACAACATCTTTTTCTTTTTAACAATATATTTTATACTTTATCTCATATTCAAATCAAATATTTGAAAATAAAAACATATTAGTAGTTCATAGAAGTTTGATTCTAAAATTGTTCGAGACTGTTTCATGAAGCTTGACTCTCTATAAAACCAGGCTTAGAAATAATGTTGTTATAGCCTTATAGGCGAGGAGTAGGAACTATATATGATATAGAGTAACACGGAATAGTTATTAGTCGTAGAAAGTGCAAATTCTTTTTTTGGGTAAGGACTCTTACCAAAACAAAAAAAAAACAACAATTTCGTTAATCTGGATGATGTCGACCATGTCGTCAATGTAATATTGTACGGATTTTCATATGAGAGACTCTTAATGATACTAAAAAAAATCTCTGAATCGAAATAGTTAGAAAAAAGCTGATATTTCAATTAACTACTGAAAAAAAATCAACAAACTAATGCAAACTTAAATCCAAGTTAGTTGAGATGTATTGAAATTCTATAGAAAATAAAGTTATCCTACATACATTTGTACACAATAAATCCGAAAATGAAACATTTATGCTACTCTATGTTAAAATTCAAAAGCGACCATACCCGAATAATTTATTGATCGTTGTATCTTCATCAGAATCATACAGAGTAATATATGTTAACCTACACATAAAATAGATAAGACTTGTCGGAAAATCATTAGTGAATAATTTGATTCAAAGCAAAAACAACGTATTTGTAGACTAATGCTACAATAAGATTTAAACACAATATAAACCGCAAGATTCAAATAAATAAACACAACAAAAGTAAGAAACATAAATAAAAACAATATAACGTGAAGTGGTGATTATTAATTTTTGAATGAAAATACATATATATATATATAAACATATTAACGTAATAGTGTTTGTTTAGGTTTCTGTACATTAATTTTATCCAATCTAACTTACATGGTAGAATTTTATAATCTTAAGAATTAATTATATTATTAGGTGTTGTAGTGCATCACAATTTTTGTGAGAACATGGAAATATGGAATAGTTGTATATCACATTCCGTATTTTATAGGTTGTAGGATACATCCAATTTTTTATATGTTAATTTTGCATACAATGGAAATACATGAATATATTTATATGGGTAGTTTGTATAATTTGGAATGCTGAAGTGTTTTCGAAAATTTGGAGACTTATAATCGCTCGAAAAAAGCTTCCTTTAATAATATAGATATATATATATTGATTATGCGAAAAATTAAACCTATGAACCTGTTCTTTCATCTTCTTAATAGGAAAAAACCCTAAATAAAAACTTCTCACCTATTAAAAAACCCTTTCATGTCCTCTTCATCAACTTCCCCTCTGCCGGAGTGTCTACCTGATCGGCCAGTCGCCTACAACCCTCCATTTGTTGACCAATGGCGGTTAAAAGTTCTTCCTTTTTATTTTTCTGAATCAATATTTCAATATATCTATTAGATTTTTGTTTTGTTTAGTCCCAATTTCGGTAAATTAAGTAATTGATTGAGCTTTGGTCGATCCAGTGTTGATTATCTCTCGTTATTTATGAGTTTGGTGAATTCATTTAATATGAATGTTTAATTTGAATGCATGATGGTAATGATGTTTTAATTATTATGATCTACCCTAGAAATGACCAAATCGAGTAATGGCAGTTTCTGATGTATGTTGAGCTTCTCAAGGAACCATGGCGCGACGAGAAATCCGCTCCTGAAACTCTCCCTCTTAAATATCCTCTCGTTCAACGATCGTATGAGTGAATCCAGCTTTTGGTAATTTCATTTTACCTTTCTCATTATTCAAATTCAATTTATCTCCATTTTTAATCCCTAATAGTTGTCCAATTTCATCGATAAATTGGAGTTTTAGTGATGAAAGTTTGATGATTTTCCAAACAGTTTCTTTGTTAAACTTATTACGGTGGTGTTGTCTATGAAGTCTTTGTTGGAGATTTTCTTATCTCCATTCGTAACCTGTATTCTTACTGTTAAATCGTTTCGTTGGAATTTTAACATTATTAAATGTTTGATGATGGTCTAACTTAGTTTACTGCTATCGTCACAATGTCGTTTAATCATTGTTCAACATTCTACTGCATGTGTATGCTCTCACATATTATATAGTTTCATTTTTTTAATTGTTATCAACTTTGATTGATCTTTCTGATTTAGGGTTCTTTAATTCAGAAAATTTAATACTGTTTCATTTTTGTTACTTTTAATTAAAATGTCGTCTGTCTGATTTCTCTTTTAAATTATTTTAGTATGGAGTGTCTAGTGCTTTTGTTTTGTTCTTAACTCTTTCTTTATAGAATTCAAATGTTTATGTATTATACTTAACCATTTCTTTAGTAAATCCAATCTCAATGGTTGATTTACTTTGTCCAATTGGGCATGTTTATGAAATATGAAAACTAAAGTATTATTAACCAACGAAATTTATTTGATTGGTATTTTGTGCAGGTGAAGCAAATGGTAGTAGCCACGCTAGCTTAAACTAGTTTGAATCTTGCAGATCATGTCATTGAAGAAATCATCACAAAGGTACTCAGACTTGCTCATTGTTTTTCCCTTCTACATTTTTGTTTCTGCTTATTTATCCCAAACAAAGCTTTTTATGTGCATATTTTCTTTGTTATATTTCGCCATCCTTATTGTTCTTGTCCGTGTAGATTGCTCTACACGTTTATTTCTCCCATTTAAATGTCGGCTTAGCTCTCATCTAACATGTTTCCTCATGTTGAAAGTCTGTACCTTTTTTTTCTCCCTTTGCACTTTTTTTCCCCTATTCTGCTTTAGTTTTACAATTCCTAGAAAGGGTTCTATCATAACTAGCTTGAATCATTTACGTACTAAATTAAAAGCCATTACCTTTCATTCTTCAGCAGCACTTGATATGTACGACGTAGTAATAAGCTAACCATTCCAACTGAGGGATGGTGGGAGGTTTTTCATGTGCTCGTCTTGAAATGATAGCCCGTTTTTACTCACATTGCATGCCCGTTATTCGATTAAGAAATTTATTTTCATTGCAGGTCAGGCACAGGTCACGCAGTTGAACACTACTTGAACCTATTCTTTGCAGGATATTGTTTCCAGCTGAGTTTATTTTTGTCAAGGTTATTAATATGCTTCTTAGTATTTCCCAATTATTATGTTACGCCGCTTAAACTTTGCTTCATGTACATTTTTTTGGCCGTATTAGGGAATCATTCAAGCTACACTCCCACTCACAATTGGAGACATACCCATCCTTCTCTTATAATTTTAACCGATATATAGAAGGTCAGAAATTAGGTGCATCTTGTTCCTTAATCTGCTTTCTACCTTTAAAACGTTGCCCTTTTCATTAAATTTCTGCAGGGTACCATACTCAAGTTCACGGGATATAGGATTATAATCAATATTACGCAGCCAAGACATTCCTTACCATTTTAATCACAAACAATTTTCTAGGGTAATATATTGATGAACTTGACTCTTAATTTGTAATGAATATTGTAACAATTCATTTATTTTACTGAAGCAATAATAATGTAATTATTTAAGTTGCAGGTATCAGTCTGAATTGGGTTTGGAAACTGTACGACTATGTGAAGTATGGAGTATTAACTTGCAGGTTAGTTTTTATGATAGGTTTACATCAGCATCTGCCCTTGTGAATTTGACGTTTAAGGTTGAAAGCAGTTGAGTATGTTTCATGGTACTAACTGCACTTTAATCGTTAATCAAAATTATCTTGTATGGAATTTTGGTAGAGACAACTCACTGAGTATTACTCTGTATTCTATAAAGTTTGAGTTTAAGCTATTATCAATGTGATATTCTCTTTGTGCTCAATTCTTCAATTCCATGTTTTTGTATTATTTGTCCAATTCCCTTCAACTACCTTTTGATTAATGCCCTCACCACTGCTCTATGATTACCATGTCACATATTTTGGAGATCGAGAGTGCAACAGAATATGTATAATCCCTCCGTTCTATTCATTTGTTTGCCTTTTATATTCTTTGTGAGGGATATTTTAATCAAAGGCAAACAAATGACCGACACGCTTTAAGAAGCAATTTCTCCATAGATGATTAGGAATATAAATTTATACAGAGAACTATTATTATTCTCTTATAGGTGACTCACAAATAGCAAAGGTATAGATGTTGCTTAAGATTGATTAAGCTGTGTACTTTGTTTTGACAAATTAGACTTTTGCTAAGAAAGAAGGTTTACTAATATAACCTATTCTTTGGGTGGCTTATTAATGAAACTCTCATTTCTTTTCTTTCCTTTCTACTTCAATATATTTCATGTCCTAAGTTGTGAATTATATTTTCTTTTGATTGAATTATCATGTTGATTTCATGAAACATTGTCCATCGTCTTGCTAACTGGATGGCTGATTACATGTTTCATCGCTTGAGGTGCCGGGATAATGTGATGGTTAGTATATAATAATCCAATAGAATTTTTCATTTTGGTTCTAGTGGACTTAAGTTTTGTAACATATGTTTTTCAAATGGCGTCTTATGTGTGTGATTGTTTACTTGTCAGTGTTTGTAGCTTGGTGCTCATTTCTAATATCATAATTTCTTTTCTATGTTCTAGAATAGCATAAATGATGAAATTTAGATAAGCCAACTCTATATAAGGGAGACCAATCTAAACTTGTTTGCCAAAGACAAGATACAATTAGCCTTCCTTTCCAGTTTGTTTGTATTGGGTTGCCAATTATGTATATAATATATATATATACATAAAACTTAGCTGCATCTTCTTGTTTCTTAATCTACTTCTACCTTTAAAATATTACTCTTTCCGTTGAATTTTTGCAGGTGACCTTACTCAAGTTCACAGGGTATATGGTTATAATCATTATTACAGACACAAGAATAAGGCATTCTCTATCATTCTCATTGCATAACTCGAATTCACTTTTGGGAATTGATTAGTCTCCCCTTTTGGCTTGGATTTAATCTTGTAGGGACATTTTATTATTTTTGCGTGAAAACATTAGTAGCATATTTTTTTGTAATTTCTATTGTTCGGATGAAATAATTACAATATATCTTTTGAACTTGAATGTATTTAATTTGATGACTGCAATTTTTTGCTATAAAAATTTATTTTGCATGTATTCTAGTCAAATTAATGTTGTTTATACATTCTATATGAGCTGATCCACTAACCTATATGATTTAATTCGATCAGTGACGAAAATAGACGTCGTATCGAATTTGTCGACGGAAAAAAGCGTTGAGAAATTTTTAATTTTTGACGCAAATAAGTGTAGAGAAACTCTTACGCTAAAAAGTGTCGCTCCTCGTGACACAAAAAAGCGACGAGAAGAATGACGCTAATAAGCGTCAAAAAATCCTGACACCCCAAAAAACCACGCTTTTAAAAGCATCGAGAAATAATATGGCGACGCTTTTAAACGTTGAGAAAAGCCTAAAAAAGCGTCGAAAAAGTAAGGGATTTGTTGTAGTAACATGTGTTTCAATCTCCCACGATCAGCCTTCCACATTGAACTTAGCCTCTAAGATTTGTTAGAGGGAAGTTGGGTATCTCATTGCAAAGATCATTCGGACTTTAAACCCATCCCGATTACCGACTTTATAACCAAGTCCTTAGCCAATCCCTTCGTCAAGTGATCGGCCAAATTATGATGTGTTCTCACAAAATCAACGGAAATAACCCCGTGAGTAATCAACTCACGAACCGCACTATGTCTAACACCAAGATGTCTAGACTTTCCGTTATAAACTTCACTATAAGCCTTAGCCAAAGTTGCCGAACTATCACAATGGATAGAGATAGGAGGAATAGGTCTTGGCCAAACCGGAATTTCATAAACCAAATTCCTTAACCATTCCGCGTCTTTACTGGTCGCCGCTAATGCAATGAATTCCGACTCCATGGTCGAACTTGTAATACAAGTTTGTTTCGTAGAAGCCCATGAGATAGCTCCTCCACCAAGTAAGAACACCCATCCACTAGTGGATGAATGATCCTCCATATTGTTGATCCAACTAGCATCGGAATATTTTTCTAAGACCGAAGGAAATCCGACATAGTTCAAACCATAATTCATGGTTTTCTTCAAGTATCTCAATACACGTTTCACCGCAACGCAATGCTCAAGGCTAGGATTACTTGTGTATCTACTTAACTTGCCAACTGCAAAAGCAATGTCCGGTCTTGTGCTTGTCATGGCATACATCAAACGCCCAATCACTTGAGAATAAAGTTGCGAAATAGCTTTACCTTTATTAGGCATTAGCTTTACGCTAGGATCCATTGGTGTGTTAATCGGAGAACAATTCCCGTGATTAAACTTTTTCAACACTTTCTCAATGTAGTGAGATTGTGTCAAAGAAAATCCCTTGTTCTCACGCTTGATCTTTATACCAAGAATCACATCCGCCCCCCCCCCCCCATGTCTTTCATGGCGAAGCTTGAAGACAAAAAGGCCTTAGTAAGGTCTACTTGACTTTGGTTAGTGCCAAAGATCAACATGTCATCAACATATAAACAAATGATAACACCATTACCGTTGTCATCAAATTTGTTATACACACATTTATCCGACTGATTTAGTCTATACCCATTAGATAAAACAACCTCATCAAACTGGTGATGTCATTGTTTAGGAGCTTGTTTAAGTCCATACAATGATTTTATCAATTTACAAACCTTATGCTCATTTTCGGGCATAGTAAATCCTTCCGTTTGTTTCATATACACCTCCTCTTTAAGCTCACCATTCAAGAACGCCGTCTTAACATCCATTTGATGGATCACTAGATTATTAATTGCCACCAGAGCAATCAACAAACTAATAGTAGTGATGCGAGCTACGGGAGCATAGGTATCGAAATAATCAATCCCTTCCTTTTGTCTAAAGCCTTGGATAACCAATCTAGCTTTAAATTTGTCGATATAACCATCAACTTTCATCTTCTTTTTGAAGATCCACTTGCAACCCAATGGTTTACAACCATGAGGTAGATCCGCAAGCACCCAAGTGTTATTTTCCATTATAGAATCAATTTCATCATTCACCGCCTCTTTCCAAAAGAAAGAGTCACGAGACTTCATAGCCTCATCAAATGTCTTATGGTCCTCATCAATGTGAAAACAATATGGATAAAAGCTTTCACATCCATCCCTTAAACCTTCAACCAAATAGGTATGAAAATCGGGACCAAAGGATTTAGTAATCCTTCCTCTCTTACTCTTACGAATTTGGGGAGTTTCTTCTTGAGTTGTGACATTGTCACTTCCCTAAATAGCTCCACTAGAACTAGGTACAAGATCTCTTGGCTTCGGCATTGATGAGAAACGACTCTCATCAAATATCGCATCCCTTGACTCAATTACGGTGTGAACCGCAATAGAATCGTTTGGTTCAATTACATAGAACCTATAAGCCTTTGAATGCGCAGCATATCCAATGAATATGCAATCTATGCCCCTTTCCCCCAAGGTTTTAATCTTGGGATCGGGTAGTCTTACGACGGCCCGACAACCCCAAACTCGAAGATAATTCAAGCTTGGTTTCTTTTTGTACCAAAGTTCATATGGAGTGTCATTATTCCTTCTGTTAGGAATCCTATTTAATAAATAGCAAGCCGTTAACATGGCTTCACCCCAAAATCCGTCACTCAAACCCGAGTAATACAACATGGAATTAACCATTTCTTTTAGGACTCTATTTTTCCTCTCCGCCACACCATTTAATTGTGGTGTATAAGGTGGAGTAACTTCATGAATAATACCACAAGACTCAAAATATGATGGATTATAATACTCACCACCTCTTTCGGAGCGCAACCTTTTAATCAAAACCGATTGTTGCAATTCAACTCATTTTTAAATACCTTAAACTTATCAATTGCCTCATCTTTAGTGTGTAGTAAAAATATGTAACAAAACCGACTAAAGTCATCAATGAAAGTCACTACATACTTTTTACCACCAATAGATGGAGACCCATGAAAATCACATAAATCACTATGTATAAGTTCAAGCACATGTGAGATCCTAGACACATTACCAAAAGATTGCCTTGTGATTTTAGTTAACATACAAGTATTACACTTATTAATGTTGATGTCAAATGTTGGGAGTAGACCATCTTTTGACATAGTTTCCAATCTCTTATAATGAACATGTCCTAATCTCACATGCCAAAGATATGAAGTATCATTCATAGAGGAAGCAATAAAAACAGAATTTTCATTTGGAACTACATTCAACATAAACATGCCATTACAATAATAACCAAATCCAATAAACACACCATGTTTAGATAAAACATATTTATTAGATTCATACACTTGTTTATAACCAAGTTTACATAGACAACTTCCGGATACAAGGTTCTTTCTAATTACGGGTACATGTAAAACATTAAATAAAGTTACAACATTTCCGGAACTAAATTCCAACAACACCGTGCCACGACCAATAATAGAAGCGGTAGACTCATTGCCCATATAAAGAATGGATCCATCCTTCACCGATTCATAGTCCTTGAACCAATGACAATCCTTGCAAACATGATTAGTTGCACCCGAGTCTATCCACCATGCCACTACATCATCCTGCACATAAAATGCCTCAGAAATTAGTGGTACATAATTCACAACCGAATTAAAACCATAGTCTAAAAACTGACCTTGATTAGTGGGTGGACCTTGGCCTTTAGGCCCTTGTCCTCCTTGGTTAGCACTTGCACCTTTCATCTTTTTGTGCTTGCCAAACTTGCAATTCATTTTGAAATGCCCAGTTTTTCCACAAGTCCAACAAGCACCTTTCGGTGGCTTATTAGACTCATCATCATTAGTGTTGTTGTAGGGGCGTTTCTTCCCCTTAAACTTGTTCTTGGAACCCTCTCCCTTTTCCATCATATTGACGGAAGAGGATCCCATGACATCCTTCCCTTTACCCTTGCCACCATCTTGCACCCTTAGAGATTCCTCTATGCGCAAGTGGCTACCGAGTTGTATAAGTGACAACTCTTCCTTCTTATGCTTCAACATATGCTTAAAGTCTTTCCAAGAAGGAGGCAATTTGTCTATAATACTAGACACCGAGATGGATTCATCCATCTCCATTTTATGTTGAGCAAATTGCCCCAAAATCCGGAGCAATTCATTATATTGTTCCATTACCGGTCTAGTATCGACTATTTTATAGTTCATGAAATTTCCAACAAGGAACTTCTTACTAGAAGCATCCTCATCCATATACTTAGACTCTAGTTGATTCCATAGTTCCCTAGCGAACTCTATGTTTTGATAAATTTCAAAAAGAGAGTCAGACATACCATTCAAGATGTGACCACGACATATGTAGTCATCATTCTCCCACTTGTTGCGCTTTCGCTGAATCTCCGCAAGAGTCTCATCACCAACAATCTCCGGCATTGGAGTACTTAGCACATACACCACCTTCAAAGTGGTAAAAAGGAAGTGCATCTTCTTTTACCAACGACGGAAGTCTATCCCTTCAAATTTCTCCAACTTTCCGAACTTGGAAGTCATGTCTCGAATTGATTCCATTTCAAGTGCAGAAAATACTCTAAGAATGTTATATATTGGACTTGTATTACAAATATTACAAACTAGTAATTAATGCAACAAGGCACTAAAAAAACAGAAATGAAAACAATTATAAACGGTATTTATCAACCCCACCGAATCGTGTTGAACACACTTTCCTTAGAGTATTTCGACCCTTATTGCCTTGGGTATCTCGAAAGATCTGTAGGATAAGACGGTTTTACTTTGTCTTAGGCAAGAACAAAGAACACTAGAACAATAGAGTTTGTCTTAGTTTTGTTTTTGTCAAAATCTGAAAAAGTGAATTGAATGAGTTATCTTTTCATTCCATCCTCTCACATATATATAAAGATTTATGTGATAAGATACATAATATAAACATATATTATTTAATGGATAAATGCATGGGAAATCACCCAAAAACTATCGTCGTTGGGTTTCATTCGAAACCCAAACAACACAAGTGAAAAGCGCGCGAAAACAGAACAAATACCCAGAACACTACAACCCCGATCGGGGTTTTATATATATGGGTACATTAAAATAATCAGAGACTTTCAGACACCCAACCCTTATCAGGGCTAGGCCACTCCGATCGGGGTTATGTCTCTCTTGTTTTATTTACGCAAAACACTAAGTATAACACTTAGTAAAACCGAGTATAAAACTCAACACGAATAACGAGTCGATATAATTATACAATAAACTCGTCATTTACTTATCCATTACAACCATGTACTCGATATACGATTATATGAGCATACACTCCGTATTCCCGACTCACATTATATCCTTTACGAGCTCAAAACTGACTTTGAGTTTAAAACCCGAATGCATTTAAATGACTTGTGATCAAAATCACTAACATATACCACATTTTTTCTCCTCCCTTTTACTCAAAATCCAATGCAATCATCCACTGACCCACCTATCAACAACCACATATTGTCGACCTGCCCTCCTCGACCCAGCTATCCATCATCCCTACCATGTCATCCCCACCCCTTTTAAAAAATTTAAGATTTTTCTACATGGTACCCCTTTGGTTTTTCGAATTCTACATTGTACCCCTCCATTTTTCGAAATCTACATGGTACCCCTAAACTTAATGAAAACGTCTCAAAATACCCAAAATGCAATAATTGGCCTTTTTTAAACGTTTATATTATGCACTTTTTGTTGACCTTTTGACAATAATTGGGCATGCCATTAACATAAATATCGTTTAGCCAATCATTAACATTTTCTCATTGTAAAATTTAGGTGTTTTAAAACTTGATTTTTAGTAGTATGGGTATTTTCTGTATTATTTACTAAGTTTAGGGGTACCATGTAGATTTCGAAAAAGGGAGGGGTACCATGTAGAATTCGGAAAAACACAGGGTTACCATGAAGAAATTAAAACCCAAAAATTTAAGTAAATAAACAGCAAGTCACTTAAACATATAACCAAAGTAAAACAAACGAGTTTTAATTTTTTTTTAATATAGCGAAAATGTTGGTAGTTTAATAATACTACTACTAACATTTTCACCAAATTAAAAATAAAAATTCTAAAGTCATTTATTTTACTGTGGTTATATGTAACTATTATATCATGAATATTTCAAATACACCATTACATCCTTTTTTTTTACAATAAAATAGTTTAATAAAATATAAATATGTACAGTGGATCCCGACCCCTTAAAACAAATACTCCGTACATAACAAGTCCAAAAGGGCGAGTTCAAGCTACAACGTGCAATGGTCAATGGTTGTCATAATAATGCTCGCTAGCTCACGTGTCTCTGTGGCACAGGGGGGGACCACAGAGGGGCGCGCTTGTGAGGACAAGCGTAAAAATACGCATTTTTGGACTCGCCACCAATTTTTATGGGAAATTGGAACCGTTCGAATACTTTATGTCATGTCAAGACACAAAGTGATGACATGAACACTAAGAACTTGTTACCCTTATATTAGCATTCTATGTCTAGAATGAATGACTCTCGTGGATGCCAATGAATACGGATATTCACAAAGATCCGGAGTAAGGGGTGAGGGTACGTATTAGGAAGCTCTTTAATTAAACACTTAATCCCGCTCGTCTCGATAGCGGCCTCTACTAATGATTAGGGAAATCGTTCGTACTTGATATGTTATCGATTATATGCATGCAATGCAACATCCAACATTTTAATCCTAGCATGTGAATTAGACTATTTCGGTGAACATGTAATTAGCACTCAATTATGTTGAAACTGGGGATTTTAGAATTAATTACATATGAGAGAAAAACGAAATCATACAATTACGATGACTAAATAAGATTACAACGGATTACAAAGGATTACGGGATCTACGTCAGAAATATATTCAAAACGGAGATTTGAAGAAAAAGGAAAAGATTTGAAAAATAAAAGACAGATTAGGAGCGATATTACGACTAATAGTTAGTTAATTACGTAATTAAAGCTACGCCAAAGGGAGAACGGATGTTTAGAGACAGAAGTCAACCCAGAATAGGCGCAACAACAACTGTAACAACCCGAAAAGTACCCAATTTGCTTAAGCAATAGCTTATGGATACTTTTCAGTAGAACTTAAGTTTTTAATATAGGAATTTTTGTTCCGAGTCATATTTTGAAATTCCGCGTTCGTATTTGGAATTTTTGAGAGATTTCATGAAAAGACCGTTTTTGGTCATCTTTGACTTTTCTTGACTTTTAAAACCGTCTTTGACTTTTTCTTGACTTTTTAAAGTCGTCATTGACTTTTTATTTATTTTTAAGTCGTCATAAACTTTTCTTGACTTTTAAGTCATTTTTGACTTTTCTCGACTTTTAAGTCGACTTTGACTTTCGTTGACTTTTCCCGACTCGCTTCATAAGTTTGAAGACCGCAATTTTATTTTAAAAAAATAATATTTTTGATTTATTTTTATTTAGATTTATTAAGATTTATCATAATTTAATATAATTATTTTGAATTTATTCGGAATTTAAAGAATAACTTTACGGTTTTTACCGAACGTCATTTAACTATTCCCGACGCATCGTAATGCGCGCAACAAAATCGAAACTCGACTTTGGCATGAGTCGCACGCGCGTGTCATCGTTTTCCACTCACCATAAGATATTTTAATTGTTTTGAATAAACTAATACAAATATCTTAGATATTTGTTACTTTATCGATCCGTCAACGGAGATTACGCAAATCGAGAAAAATCAGACCCGATATCATCTTGTTCCACACGGCTCTCCTACCCACTAATAGACCTTGATATTTTCATTACTTTTGATTAATATATCATAATATCTAGATAACTATTTACTTTATCGATCAATTAACGAAAATTACGCAAAAACGCTCGAAATCAGACCGGAAGTCACCATTTCACACGTCTACTTTAGTCCTCTCTTAGGCCTTGATATTTTGATTACTTTTCATTACAATATCATAATATCTTGATAATTGGTGTAATTAACTTTATCGTTAATTATATTAAATCGTTTACCGTAAAATAATGATTAAACGCGAGTCAATTACGTAACAACAATTTCAAAACCCGACATCTTTATTTGTCTATAAACTCACGGCCAACTCCACTCTTCCTTACTCACAAACAACTTTTCATCTTTCAACAAATCAAATAAAGATCAAAATATCACTTTCTTTAAATCGTTCTTCGTGTTCTTCGCCGTTCATCATTTGTTCTTCATCGTTCTTGAGCAAAACCTTCATAAAATCTTCGTTTCTTAATTAAATCCATCCTAATTTATATTTTTAGACTCTCCTCTTCGCTCCTCATCTTCACGTATGGTTTAATTTCAATTCCGTCAAGATCATTTTCAACACTTTAATTATGAGAAATTTAGTTTTATGTGCTAATAATGTTTTCTTGTCATATTTTTATAGGGGAAGATTTTGAAGACGAGTTTGGAGACTCGTATATTTTGGGTGAAGATTAGGAGAAGGGTTTCTTATTATATATATTTCTTATTATTTTGGTGCTAATTGTTTTGGCTAGCTAAGGTAACAATTCCGTTTTACTCGACGAATTAATGTCACATAGTCTCTAGTTTTGGCTCATGTTATGGTATTTATGATTTTAGTTAGTAACATAGCCTTTAGTTTTGTTTCTTTTGATTTTAGTTCATCTTTATTTTTTTGGTTCATATTTTTATGATTTATGGATTTTTAGTTAGTAATATGCTAAGGAGTGTTATTATTATGTTTTATGAATTTTTATGATTTTTCCATAAGTAATGATTTTTATGTTGTTGAGGAAATTTTAATAGGTTTAGTGTTCTTGATGAATTTTGATGATTTTTATTAAGTTATGATTTTTATGTTGTTTTAGTGTTCTTGATGATTTTTAGGTTGTATGGAATTTTTATGTTGTTTTAGTGTTCTTGATGATTTTTATGTTGTATGGAATTTTTATGTTGTTTTAGTGTTCTTGATGATTTTTATGTTTTATGGAATTTGTATGTTGTTTTAATGTTCTTGATAAATTTTGATGATTTTTATTAAGTTATGATTTTTTATGTTGTCTAGGAAATTTTTAATAAGTTAGTGTTCTTGATGAATTTTAATGAGTATTCATAATAATGATTTTTGTATGATGATGGTTAGATTAGTTGTTAAAAATGGTAGTTTGATAATTAAAGCAAGTTGGAATTAATTTGGGTGGTTTGTGGTGTGAACCGTGGAGGATGGCTAGAACCGGACCAACCAGACCGGTCCAGGCCGGTTCAGACCCGGTCTGGGTTGGTCCATGGTGGGTCCGGGTTTTGGTCTTTGGGTTGTGTCGATGTTTGATTGTTTAATTGTTGTGTTGACGGGTTTTAATTATGTTAAGCATGCGGGAAAATATTAGAAATCGGTTTTAGAAAAAATTAAAGCAAAACAGCCATTTTGAGCAAAACAGGCCCGTGGGGCCCATCTAGGCCCATGTGGGGTCCGGCCCAACTCAGCCCGTGGGTCCCACTTTGGGACTTGTGACGGTTTTTGAGTTATCGTCATTTTTATCGTGTTTTGTAATATTTAGCAAGTGAGAAATATTAATAAGTAAAATATTTAATTAAAAAGGTTTTCATAAAATTATTATTTTTCACATGTTAGAAATTATAATACAAGATTGTAGTTTACGTTGAAATCATTTAAGTCAAGCGGGTTTTGGGTATAATATGATAATTCACATGTTAGAAGTAGTAATAAAATAACATGTAATGAATATGTTGATTTTATGTCTATGTGATAAAGACTCTGCTTCTAGCCGGTTTGATCCAACGGGTTTGGTCAAACTAAGATCTAGTCAGCCCCGATTTGACTGATGACCCGTCGCGGGACTCGGGTCGGGGATTTGTCTTCAAGTAAGGTTGTATTTAATTATTGAATTAGCCTTAGTAGATATGAGGCGATATGATATTTGATTATATTTATATGCAATTAGTCACATGATAGGATGTATTCCCGTGACTGTTTGTTTATATGTTTGGTGTCGTGTTGACTAAGTACCCATAGAGAATTATGGATATATGGCGTCTTGACCATTCTAATTCTAAATGAGTAGCTTGGACCATGACATTGATAGGCCCGTACTATCTTTAACGAGTAGATAGTTCACAGCTTGATAGCTTTTGTGTCCCGGCTTGGTGGGTTTATATCCAAGTCGGGGCATGGCTGCCTAATTGCTTCCACTTTGGGGATGGAGCCAGCTTAAGTACTAGCCAACTCTGCTTAGGGGGTCGCCTAGTAGAGATTCTCATGTACTTTTGGTCATGGGACGGGGAATGGAATAGCTGTTGTCGCGAGGTCTGATCAGTCTAGGACTAGGATGTTTTCCTACCTTGTGGTATAGCCTCGAGTTACAGAAGTCGACTATTGACTGGACTAAGAACTTATGCCTGTTTGTAGAAGTATTAGTCTTTCATGTATGTATGATTCTATGAGTTCTAGAAGGTGAGATGCAAGCCGGCTAGGATTGATAGAGTTTGGATTAACGGGTGTTAACTGATTCACATGATTACGTGTTGATTAGGGTTTGAGTGTATCAGGGCCCTGTTACATGGTAACCGCTGAGCCAGCATACCAGCTTCCCTACCTCGTGTTATATTTTATTACCGGATTCACATGATAGCTTTCATATGATAGGTTATATGTTAGTTAATTGTTTCATAACATGAAAAGCATATCATATATGTTAAAGTTTTGTATTTTCCATATACATTGCTTTGATGTTATTCATGTTTTATTAAACTTGACATTTCGTGGCTGGGAGAACTCGGAGTTACTCCCCACTGACTGTGGCTTCCGTGTTTATATTTAATGCGTTGCGAACAGGTGGCTGTTGCATATTTGTGACATGGACGAGCTTAGGAGCGAAGATTTACCTTGGAACATATATTCGGTTCTTAGTTTGTATATTATTATACACTAGTTTATCTCCGTATTTATACGGGAGATATGTCTCCCGTCTTGTATATTTATTTTGTAGAATATTATTTCGTTTTGTAGCGAACCTTTTTATTATGTAATGACACCTTCGTTATATATTCGTATCTTTTATGTATTTAAATAATTTTTTTTCTTTCCGCAAAATTGAGGGTGTCACAGTTGGTATCAGAGCTATTTTGCTCCCGACGCACGTTTGTGTACCCTTGTATAAATAACTTGACCTTAAGAAATAATAAACCGTGAGATAGAAGGGTAAGATGGGTAGATTAGGATTTATGTTGTAGTCTCTTTGTTCTTGCTAAATGATAAGTACTAATCTGTGTTTTAATTTTGCACGATGCCTCCGAGGATTGACAACACTATTTTAGCAGCTCTTACCGTAATTATCCAAAACCAGCAAAACCAGCAAAACCAGCAGGCTAATCCGATTCCTACTCCTGTTCCTGATCGTGAGAGACACGGGAGTTATACGTGGGTTGCTTCACAGCTATCGAGGAGCCAAGCCAAAACCTACGATGGCGAAGTTGATCCCGTTAAACTTTCGGTGTGGTTACGAGAGATGGAGAAGAGTTTTTCTCTTTATGAGGTCCTTGAAGAGGACAAGGTCCGTCTAGCTTCTCACTTCTTAGAGAAGGAAGCGGATCAGTGGTGGACTCTTTCTGGTCCTACCGCTAAGTTGGAGCCTAATTTCGGGTGGACTCGTTTCCGTGAGCTCTTGGAAGCGAGGTTTTATCCCGATGAGTTGAGACAACAAAAGTTGAAGGAGTTCATGGATTTTAAACAAGGACTTCTTTCTGTTCAGGAGTTCACTACTCGGTTCAATGAGTTGGCTCATTATGCCACTCGACTTATTAGAGTAGAGGAAGACAAAGCCTTCTTTTATCTGGGAAAGCTTTCTCCCCAGATAAAGGGGAAGATCAGTAGAGGTTCCACTTCTTTTGTCTCGATCTATAATGATGCCATTTGGGCGGAGAGTTCTATACGGGAGATTGCCGAGGAAGCTCGTGCTTCTTATATTGCTCCTAATTCTTTTGGCAAGAGACCTTTATATCCTTCTTCCCGGCCTTCCTTTTCTCCCTCTTTTCCAAACAAGAGGAGAAACTTTCAGGGTGGACAAGCTAATCAGAGAAACCGTCCTTTTATTCCGAGCAACAACAACGATCTTAAGGATCGTATCTGCTTTCGGTGCAAGAGGCCTATTCATCCGGGTGTTGGTTGCTTCAACAAGCCACTAGTATGTTTTAACTGTCAAAAACCGGGGAACAGGTTTAATGAATGTCCCGAGAGGAAGAAGACGGTTTCTACACCGGTTATTTCTGGGCGACCTAAGGGTCGTATCTTTATTATGAGCCGTGCTGAGGCGGATGCCCAACCCGACATTGTGACGGGTATGTTTTCGATTTATGATTACCGTGTTTATTTATTTGACACGGGAGCTTCTTTATCTTTTATTTCCATGAGACTACCCGATAAGTTACCGCTCAAAAGTTCAGTAGGAGAAACTAATCCTATATCGTTAACATCGCGAGA
>JAIUZE010017268.1:0-10785 GCA_022085475.1 Heliosperma pusillum | reverse complement strand
GGCATCTTGCACCGAAAGCAGATACGACCCTTAAGATCGTTGTTGTTGCTCGGGAAGAATGGACGGTTTCCCTGTGTTGCTTGTCCACTCTGAAAATTCCTCCTCTTGTTTGGGTAAGAGGAGGGAAAGGAAGATCGAGAGGTAGGATACATAGGTCTCTTGCCAAAGGCATTAGGAGCTACAAACGAAGTACGGGCCTCTTCAGCAATCTCCCGAATAGAACTCTCTGCCCATAGGGCATCATTGTAAATAGAGACGAAAGAAGTAGAACCCCTACTGATCTTTCCCTTCACCTGGGGAGAAAGCTTTCCCAAGTAAAAGAAAGCCTTGTCTTCCTCCCTCGAAATAAGTCGAGTGGCATAATGAGCCAACGCATTGAACTTGGTTGTGAACTCCTGAACAGAAAGAACTCCCTGTTTAAAGTCCATGAACTCCTTCAGCTTCTGCTGCCTCAACTCATCCGGGTAGAACCTCGCCTCCAATAGTTCGCGGAATCGAGTCCACCCGAAATCAGGTTCCAACTTAGCAGTAGGACCAGAAAGAGTCCACCACTGATCAGCTTCCCTCACTAAGAAGTGGGAAGCAAGACGGACTTTATTCCATCTCAAGAACCATCGATAAAGAGAAAAGTTCTTCTCCATTTCATCCAAGTAACCACCGCCCGAAAGCTGAATGGGATCTACCATCACCACCATAGGTTTTTGGGCATGGCTCCTAGATAGTTGTGAACCACCCATGAACAACTTCCTCCGTGTCTCTCACGGTGCGGGATAGACTGAGGAATAAGATTTGCTTGTTATTTTGCTGAGTCTGACTAATAACCTTAAAAGACTGGGCTAAGATCGTTTTGTCATTCTCGGACGGCATCTTGGCAAAATAAAACACAATTAGTACTTATCATATAGAAGCACAAAGATACTACAACATAATCCATAATCTTACCCATCCTACCATTCTATCTCTCACAAGTTTCTTATTTATTAAGGTCAAGTTATTTATACAAGGGTACACAAACGTGCGTCGGGAGCAAAAATGCTCTGATACCAACTGTGACACCCTCAAATTTGAGGAAAGAAAAAAATAATTTAAATAAATAAAAGATGAGAATACGTTTCTAATAGGTTCACTTTAGTGAAAATCGCTAAATTTTAAAACCGGAACCTACTATTAAATATATTCATCATAACAAAGGTGTCTTAAAGAAAAAGGTTCATAAACAAAAGGAAATAATATTATACATAAGAATTATCCAAAACGGGAGACATATCTCCCGTATAAATACGGAAATAAAAGAGTGTATAATAATATACAATCCTAAAGAACCGAATATAGGTCCAAGTTAAATACTTCGCTCGCTAGCTCGTCAATGTACCCAAGTATGCATCACGAACCTGCCAACCGCATTAAATATAAACACGGAAGCCACAGTCAGTGGGGAGTAACTCCGAGTTCTTCCAGCCACGAAATGTCGAGTTTAATAAAACATGAATAACATAAAAGAGATGTATATGGAAAATACAAAACCTTAACATATACGATATGCTTTTCATGTTATGAAACAAATAACTAACATATAACCTAGCATATGAAGGCTAAGCTACTCATGCAAGCTATCATGTGAATCAGTTAACAACCTATACCACGAGGTAGGGGAAATTAGTATTTTAGCTCAGAGGTTACATTTAAAACATGGCCAAGTTACAACTCAACCCTAATCATAATAGCTATCATGTGAATCAGTTAACAACCGGTAATCCAAACTCTATCAACCGTAGCCGGCTTGCATCTCACCTTCTACGATTCATAGAATCATCAAACATGAAAGACCAATACGTCTAGAAACAGGCATAAGTTCTTAGCACAGTCAATAGTCTACTTCTGTAACTCGAGGCTATACCACAAGGTAGAAAAACATCCTAGTCCTATACTGATCAGACCTAGAGACAACAGCTAACCCATTCCCTGTCTCATGACCAAAAGTACATGAGAATCTCTACTAGGCGACCCCCTAAGCAGAGTTGGCTAGTACTTAAGCTGGCTCCATTCCCAAAGTGGAAGCAATTACGCGCCATGCCCCGGCTTGGTATCAAAATCCCAGGCCAGTGACACAAAAGCTATCAAGCAGTGAACATATACTCGTTAAAGATAGTAAGGCCTATCAATGTCATGGTCCAAGGTGCTCATTTAGAATTAGAATGGTCAAGACGCCATATAATCATAATTCTCTATGAGTACTTAGTCAACACGACATATATCATACAATTAAACAGGCACGGGAAAAACTTCCTATCATGTGACTAATTGCATATAAATCACATTCAAATATCATATCGCCTCATATCTACTAAGGCTCATTCATTCATTCATTAAATAAAACTTTACCTGAAGACAAATCCCCGACCCGAGTCCCGCGACGGGTCATCAGTCAAAACGGGGCTGACTAGATCATAGTTTGACCAAACCAGTTTGGTCAAACCGGCTAGAAACAGAGTCTTAGCCATTTAGGCTTGAACATAGGAACATCATATTCATTTCATGCTATTTTATTCTAATTTCTAACATGTGAATTATAAATTCTTACGAAACCCGCTGGACTTAAGGGATATCAAATTAAACTACAATCTTATGCTATAATTTCTAATATGTGAGAAATAATAATATTATGAAAACCGTTTAATTAAATAATTTACTTATTAAAATTTCCCACTTGCTAAATATTACAAAACATGATATAATAATAACAATAAACTCAAAAACCGTCACAAGCCCAAAGGAGGGCTCACGGGTCATGGGCTGGACCGGGCCTGGACTGGGCCCACGGGCTGGTTTGGGCCTGTTTTGGTCCACCATTTCTAAAATCGTTTCTTAATATTTCCCGCATGCTTAACATATTTAAAACCCGTCAAAACAACAACAAAACAATCAAGTATCGACACAAGCCCAAAGGCCAATTGACGGACCAACCAAGACCGGCCTGGACCGGGCCTGGACCGGCCTGAACCGGCCACCATACACGGCCACCACCAACAAAAATCCCAAATTTATTTCTAACATGTTTTAATTAACAACCATCCATTTTAACAACCAATTCAACCATCATTCATACTAAATTATGATTATGAACAAATCATCCAACATGTCAAAAACACTAAATATGTTAAAATCTCATAAAACTTAATAATAATAACAACCTAGCATGTTACTACTTAAAACCGTAAATAATAAAAACAACAACAAAAACAAAAGTATGTGACATTAATTCGTCGAGTAACTCGGTAATCGTTACCTTAGCTAGCACAAAACCAAATAGCACCAAAATAAGACCTAAAAACCCGTCTACTAATCTCCTTCTAAAATATACGAGTCACCAAACTCGTCTTCATAATCTTCTCCTATAAGAAATGACAAAAATAACATTATTAGTATTAAAACTTGATTTCAACAATTAAAGTGTTGACAACGATTTTGTCGGAATTGAAAATGAAACGTACACGGAGATGAAGAGCGGAGAGGAGACTTTAGAAATATAATTTAGAACGGATTTGACCAAGTAACGAAGGTTTTGTGACGATTTTGCTCAAGAACGATCAAGAACACCAAGAACAATTGTGATTATATTAAAGAAGGTATTAAGTAGATATTAAGTTGATTTAATGTAAAATGAAAAGATAATTAGTGAGTAAGAGTGGAGGGTTGGGCCGTGTAATATAGAGGATTAACGGGAGTCGGGTTTTGAACTTGTTGTTACGGGATTGACTCGGGTTTTATAAATATATTATGGTAAATATCTAGATATTATTAGATATTATCTTTGTTTAATCAAATATCTAGATATTATTAGATATTATGTTAGTTTAATGAAAATATCTAATCCTAAGAGAACAAGAGGAAGAGGCGTGTGGAAGAGAAGAAATCGGGTCTGTTTTTAAGCGATTTGTTGCGTAATTTAAACTGACAGATTGATAAAGTTACAAATATCTTAGATATTTGTATTAGTTTAATCAACTTTAATCAAAAGATCTAAAATGAGGGAAAAAGGTGTTTTGGGCGTGTGGCACATGTAAGAGTCGGGTTTCGGATTTGTTTCGGGACTTAAGTAGACTCGAAAATAGTTAAATGAAGTTCGGGTTTAAACCGTAAAACCTACTCTTTAATTCGTAATAAATTTAAAATAATTATATTAAATTATGATAAATTCAAATAAATCGTAATAAATTAAAATAAATTAAATTTATTATTTTTCAAATATAATTTCGGTCTTTCAAATTACGGGTTGTTACAAGTATCCTCACTAGATGTAGGCTCGATTGTTAATTTATCAACATAAGTTGAAGACACAAAGGACATAGAAGCACCGGTATCAAATAGAATAAGACACAGTTGATCTAAGATTGAGAACATACCCGTAATTATCTCCGGATGAGCATCGGCTTCGGCTCGGCTCAGAACGAAGATAGAACCCTTGGGTTTGGTAATTGGAGGGGGCAACTTTCGATCGGGGCAATCATCATAACGGTGACCACCCTTTTGGCAAAAGAAGCAAACATAAGGTCGGTTGAAACAAGCTACACCAGGGTGGTGTGGTTGTCTACAACGATTACATAAGCGACGTTGAGCTTGAGGAGGAGCATTTGGCCTATGAGCCACGTTAGAAGTAGCTCGGGGAATGAAAGGAGCGGGAGCTCTTTCATTTGCATTTGAGGGAGGATTGAATCTTCTCTTGTTGGCATAAGAGTTGGAGGAAGACGGAGTAAACGGCCTCTTCCCATAGAAATTAGGCCTAGGAGCGAAGGAAGGAGAGGGATTTTTCATCATAGCTTCTTCCTTGATGACCTTCATGGAGTTCTCGGCCCATAGAGCATCATCATACAACTCCCCAAAGGAAGTAGTATTTCTCCTCACCTTGCTTTGGAGTAAAGCACTAAGCTTGTTGCGGTAGTAGAAAGCTCGGTCCTCGTCATCTTTGATGAGCCTTGGAGCAAAGTGAGCAAGCTTGTTGAACTCCGTGTTGAAGTCTTGTGCCGACAAGTCACCTTGCTTGAAGTCAATAAATTCCTTTAGCCTTTGTTGCTTGAGTTCCTTGGGGTAAAATCGACCTTCAACTAGAGCTTTGAAACAAGCCCAATTGAAATCTTCTTCAAGAGTAGCGGTGGTACTAGTAATCGCCCACCAATTATCGGCTTCCCTTACAAGGAAATGCTTTGCAATCCTTACCTTGTCCTGTTCACGGACTTGGTATAAATCAAATTGCTTCTCCATTTCTCGGAACCATTCTGATAGCTCGTTAGGGTCCGGCTTTACACCATAAGGGATAATCTTGCTTCTAGCTATTTGACTAGCCACCCAAGCGTAGCCTCCTTGGTGGTTATCTTCTCTACGAGGGGGGACTTGGTTGGCTTGAGCAATAGCCACATCATGCTGATTCTTCAAAACTTGCGTAAGAGCTTCTAGCATAACGTTCTCTACTACTCGAGGTCTAACCATCCTCATAAGAAACAAAAACAAGACAAGTTAATCCTAACACTTAGCATAAACAAATAGACTACCAAGTAAAATCCTTAACTTCTACCCATATCTCATTTATTATTTCAAGGTCAAGTAGTTTAAGTTTAGGGTTCACGTGTTTGCGTCGGGAGCGTTTTAGCTCTGATACCAACTTTGACAACCCTCGCGAATGCGGAAATCAAACATAACAAGCATGTTATTTATATAGCGGAAAATACTGTGTTTTTAAAACTTTTTACATGCTAAGATAAAAAATACGAGGAATGTCAAATAGTTACAAACCAAAGTAGAATATACTACAAAGAGACGAAGTCTCTCAAAATGTTATCAAGTAACAAAGTTAATAGCAAACTAGCTAATAAACGTCTAGAGGTGATTCATCCAGGCCAACGCCCGCTAGTTCCCACCCGAACCCAAAATACCACAAGCAAAAATCCATCCAATCAAGCAACCTGTTCATCCATGTAAAACATGAACGCCACAGTCAGTGGGGAGTAACTCCGGGTTCTCCCAGCCATATCACAAATAACAAACTTAAACGGAAATACAATAGTAGAAGCATGCATGTATAAATATACATGTGAATTACGAAAATGATAAATAGGCAATTCAATATATATAAAGATATCAGTGCATGAAGTACAAAGCCGTAACCATCATATTATCGATAGACTCGGGGATGACACTCTTAGGCAACCATACACTCACTAGGGCTTGCATCTCACCGTTAGCGGCATAAGTTTGATAAGATTGAAACTCGACAAACAAACCATGCAAATTCATCCAACGATCTTAAGTAATCAATCATATAATCATCCATCCAAACGTACGAATATGTTGATAACATCTCTCACGGTAAATGACACGCACTAGCACCGTGTACATGGCAAGTATGATTAAAATCGCATCCACGGGATAAACATTTCCCTGAACGCATACACGATTCAATACATTTCGTATATGTAGACTTATTTCCTCCTGGTAGAACGACGATCATAATACGGTCCTAGTCTAAACCTGGCCAGACTCTCGGAATCACATTTTCCGATTCGACATGCGATAAACATTTCGCATCCAAGACTCGGTCAATCATAGACACCGAGTACCCGAAATTCGGGCAACCTTCACGAAAGAGGCGGAAAAGAGCACAAGCATCATAACAAGCGGTACGCTACATGCAATGACACCACCTCGCAAGTATATACAACATTTGACGGCCGGGTCGATCAACGCAACGCGTTCGCCACCCAACAACGTCGTCATATGCCCACTAACACATGGAATTAAGAAGTATATACAACTCCTCGTTCCGACATTCCAGGCTTACGAACGTGGAGGTAGCCAGGGGAATGAGAGTACAAAGCACATAACAAATAGTTCTCAAACCAATAACATGTGTAAAACCGACTCATTGTGGGACATATCAAAAACCGTCACAAAACATGCGATACATGCGAATGGAATATCATATATTCGAAACATTTATATTTAAAGTCATTACGTAAATTTATACGATAAACGAACCATCGGAAATATTATAAATGAAAACATAAGAAAGAAATTGCAAAGGAATTTGCAGCGTGTGCCAACCGGTCAAGGGGACCGGCTGACGGCTACCCGGCTGGCACCAATGTCATACCTGAAAAACAAGTGAATAAGCAGCGTGTCCCAGCCGGTCAAAGGGACCGGCTGCCGGCTACCGTGCTGGGACCAATATCACTTTGAGAAAAGTAAGGAAACCATAGGCTGTGTCTCAGCCGGTCCGCCGGCTGAAACATATTTCATGCCCAAAATTTTACGTAACACAAATAAAATACAGCCAACTCCGCAGCGGTCAGCTGACCTGCTGCCGGTCGGCCGGCTGGGGTCAATATAACAACTATCATCAACAACACAATTCCTATAATTATTAATCCTATTCTAAATACGATTACTAACATAGAAAACACATTAAAAGACGTAATGATATCGAGAAACCCTTCACCGTTACCTTTTTGCGTCTTCAATCCTCGTCGATGTCCTCTTCTACTAAGTAGTAGTCTTTATCGAGGTCTTGGAGGTCACCACCTACAATTAGACAACAAAAGATGAATATAATTCACATTTGAGAAAGACGGATAAATTGGAAAGCGAGAAAGAAGGTAATTTTATTACCCATTAAGATAGAGGACGATGAGAGGGAAAGACTAAGACAAACTTTAGTGAATTTGAGCGAGAAATGAAGGAGTAGTGACGATAATAAGCTTGATCAAATATGGAGGTTAGGGTTTTGGGTGGTTACTTGGTGAGGAAGAAGAATGTTGAATGTGAGGGAGCTTAGGGTTAAAGGGAGTATGAAGGAGTAAGTGGAAAAAGTCATGAGGAAAGCCCATAATGTCTTAAGACAAAACTTACTCGAAATCTCGCGTAAAGTTCAAAAACGAACTCGGAAATTCAAAATTAGACACGGGAAATTTAATTCTAAACTAAAACTAAATTTTTGCTGAAAAGTATCAGTATAATATTTTTACTATAAAATTAAGGTACATTTGCGAGTGTTACAATCACCCCGCCTTTTAAAAAGTTTCGCCCTCGAAACTTGAGCGAATGAAAGATACCTTAATAGAATAGGCTTGGATATTTAATACGTATAGACGCTTCCATTTCCCACGTCTCTTCTTCAACATTGGCACATCTCCACAAGATTTTCACTAAAGGTACTACTTTACTTCTCAACTTCTTATCCTTGCGATCTAGGATGCGTATCGGCTTCTCTTCAAAGGACAAGTTCAGTTCAAGCTTGGGCATTTCCGCTTGAAAAACATGGCTTGGATCACTAACGTACTTTCTCAATTGAAAACATGGAATACATCATGAACCTTAGCCAAATTCGGGGGCAAGTCCAACTTGTAAGCAACGGCACCAATCCTTTTCACAATATCAAAGGGTCCAATGTATTTCGGGCTCATTTTACCCTTTACACCAAACCTTTTAACACCTTTCATCGGAGATACTTTCAAGAACACTTTATCTCCAACTTCAAATTCTAACGGTCTTCTTCGGATATTGGCATAAGATTTTTGTCGGTCTTGAGCGGCTTTCATTCTATCACGAATGACCTTCACATGATCAATTGTTTCAACAAGAACGTCGGGGCGCAAGTCACGAACATCACTCAATTGATTCCAACATATAGGAATTCGACATTTTCTTCCATAAAGAGCTTCATAAAGAGCCATCTTGATCGAGGCATGATAACTATTGTTGTAAGAAAACTCCACTAACGGTAGACTCTTTTCCCAACTAGATTGGAAGACGAGTGCACAAGCCCTAAGCAAGTCTTCTAAAGTCTGAATAGTCCTCTCGGTTTGACCATCGGTACCGGCATGTAATGCGTTACTCATCAACAATTTACTACCCATGGCTTCTTGTAAAGCCTTCCAAAATCTCGTACAAAACCTCGGATCTCGGTCGGATATGATCTCCTTGGGAACACCATGGTATCTAACAATCTCATCAACATAGGCTTTCGCTAGTCGATCTAAACTCCAAATCTCTTTCATCAAAATGAATCTAGCACACTTGGTCAAACAATCAACAATAACCCAATCGGCATCTTTACTTCCAACGGTCCTTGGCAAAGCCATGACAAAATCCATAGAAATATATTCCCACTTCCATAGTGGAATATCCAAAGGTTGTAGCAATCCACCGGGCCTCTTGTGTTCGATTTTCACTTGTTGGCAAGTAAGACATCTTCCAACATATGACACAACATCGCCTTTCAAATTCGGCCACCAAAATTTTAGCTTCAAGTCTTTATACATCTTATCACCTCCGGGGTGTATAGAATAAGGGGAAAGGTGAGCTTCATCGAGAACTCGCTTTCTCAAGTCAAGAGCATTAGGAACAAACAAACGGTCATGTAGTCGAAGAACACCTTTATCATCAAACTTGAAGTCTTTAGCTTTTCCTTCAAGAAGCTTGGCTTGAATAGACTTGTAGGTAGGATCATCAACTTGATTTTCGTGAATCTCACGGAGGAAAACAGGTTCGGCAGTCATAGCACCAACATAATCAAATCCACACTCCACAAATTCCAACTTCAACTTTCGAAACTCCATACAAAGATCATCGGGTAATACCCTCATAACATTTAATGCATGAGAAGATTTCCTACTAAGAGCATCGGCAACACCATTAGCTTTCCCTTCATGGTATAACAACTCAAAATAATAGTCATTCACCAACTCCAACCATCTTCTTTGTCTCATATTCAACTCTTTTTGAGTAAATATGTACTTCAAACTTTTGTGATCGGTGAATATACGACAATGAACACCAATAAGGTAGTGTCGCCACACTTTCAAAGCATGAACCACGGCGACCAATTCCAAATCATGAGTAGGGTAGTTCACTTCATGAACTCTCATCTGTCTCGAAGCATAAGCCACCACTTTCCTACTTTGCATAAGTACACAACCCAATCCCATCTTGGAAGCATCACAATAGACATCAAAGTCTACGCCATCTTCAGGTAAATTTAAAACCGGAGCGGTAGTCAACCTTTTCTTTAACTCTTGAAAAGCGGCTTCACAAGCTTCATTCCATACGAACTTGGTTTCTTTCTTCAACAATTGGGTCATTGGTCTAGCAAGCTTTGAGAAATCTTTGACAAATCTACGGTAATAACCAGCTAAACCAAGAAAACTTCGGACTTCTCTAACATCAGTCGGACTTTTCCAATCCACCACAGCTTCGATTTTAGAAGGGTCTACCATCACACCTTCTTTAGAAATTACATGCCCAAGAAAGGACACCTTAGGTAACCAAAATTCACACTTGGAGAATTTGGCAAACCACTTTTGACGACGAAGAACACCCAAAATAGTCCTTAGATGAATAGCATGCTCTTCTTCGGTCTTGGAGAAAATAAGGATGTCGTCGATGAACACCACCACACACTTATCAAGATACTCACTAAATGTGCGGTTCATTTGATCCGTAAAAATAGCGGGAGCATTTGTCAATCCAAATGGCATCACTCAGAACTCAAAGTGACCATACCTTATACTAAAAGGGGTCTTTGAAATATCGGCATCACGAACGGGAATTTGGTGATAACCGGATCTGAAATCGATCTTGGAAAAAGTAGAAGCACCCTTTAGTTGATCAAACAAATCTTCAATCCTTGGCAAAGGATACCTATTCTTGATTGTAATCCGGTTCAACTCACGGTAATCAATACAAATCCTCATTGAACCATCTTTCTTCTTCACAAAGATAACGGGAGCACCCCAA
>JAIUZE010017266.1:0-28156 GCA_022085475.1 Heliosperma pusillum | reverse complement strand
AATTCGACTCGAAACATTAAATTCTAAATTAAAACTAAATTTCACTGAAAAGTATCCGTAAAATATTTTCACTATAAAAATAGGGTACATTTACGGGTGTTACAGTTTCATTGTGCTCTATAAGCTACTCGATGGGATTTGCATTTGGTTGGATTGATTGTTGCTCGTCGCCCTTGTCCTTGTCATGTTTGTTATTGTATGCTTGCTTGAGGACAAGCAAGGGTTTAGCTTGGGGGAATTTAATAAGTGTTAATTTGTATGATTTTATCCCCTCATTTTAGCTCGATTTGATATGATTTATTCACTTTAAGAAGTGGTTTTATGAGCTAATCTCTCCTTTGTAGTATTTCTCGTGCTTTAATGTCATTTGTAGGAATTGAGTCGTTTCTACTTCAAATCCCGTCATTTGAAGAAAATATGAGCAAGGAGAAGCTAAGAAGGACGATTACGTGAGGTTAAGATGGCATGCTATAAAGATCTAGAGGTTCCGAGTCAAAGCGAACAAGTTTCAAGTCATTCCGAGCTCATATGCACAAGTTGCGACGGTTTTGCTATTCGTCGACGAAACTCGTCTCAAACCTCATGCACCAACCCTTAACCCTTTGGGACATGATCAAGATCAAATAGGGGAGGAAATGAGGCCCAAGAGCTGTTAGTTACGTCCTCGTTCGAATCTAAAGTCAATGGAAGTCAAGTCATTAGCCAAAGGAGATGAAACGAAAGTCAAGCACCAAGATTACAACTTACCCGATCGGGTATGTGGTGAACCCGATCGGGGAAGTCTGCTGATGAATGCTTCTTGGCTCTTCTTCTACCAAGCCTTAATGGAGTGCTTTATTAGGTTGTCTAGGGTATGAATTTGGACGGAACACAGCAGCCTCTCAACCCTATAAATAGCCTATGCATCACACACAATTGGAAACAACAACTACATGTACAAAAACACTTCTCTCTTTAGTTTAGTTTTTCTTCTTTCTCTCATCTTTCTTAGTTTAGTTTAGTTTTAGTTTTCTCTAGTTTAGTTAGTTCTAAGTTTTCTTCAATTGTATGGTTCTACTTGTAATTGGAACTCAAGTTTCCGGGTTTGCATTTCCTATTCAAGTTCTTATTCCATTTCAATCTTTGCTCATCCTTTTGCGGTAATCTTTATTCTCGTTTTTACATTATAGTTTCATTTTCTTTTAGTATTTCCTTTATCATGTTTATCATTCTTAGTTTTATAATCTTAGTTTCCCTTTCATTGTTAATCATGCATAAGTAATCTTTGTTCTAGGGGAAGGGTTAACATTTCTAATTAATTTACAAGTATAAATTGATTCCGGTAGAATCGTTCTTTGTTGTCTCTATTTCTTGCTTGAATCTCGTGATAGACTTTGTTTAATGGCCATAAACAATTGTTTGTACTTGTCAATTTCCGTCTCAAGGGCGAGAGTCGAGATGAAAATTAAAAGGCTGGCAAGAATAGTTTAATGACCTAGCAAGGCTGAAAAGACGTTAGGACCCGTTAAAAAGTCGGTATGAATCCGAAAGGAATATACCATTTAAAGACTTGGACAACTATGATTTTTCTAAACCCGTAATCAACTTGCTCTTAAATTGATTAGCATGTGAATCCCGATCCCTAGATCCTTTTCTATATTGAGTTATTATCATCTTTAATTATTGTTTTAGTTTTTAGTTTAGTAATAACCATTGTGACAATAGTACAAGTTAAAATTCTAATCATATCTTTTCACAAGTATCTCCCGTCTCCCCGAGATCGACCCCTTACTTCCCTAACTGCATTTATTTGTTGTTAGCCTAGCCAAGGGTTATTTATCTTTGATTAGGGTATGCGACAACCCTGTCAGTGGTGAAGTCTTGTGCCGACAAGTTACCTTGCTTGAAGTCAATAAATTCCTTGAGCCTTTGTTGCTTTAGCTCCTTTGGATAAAATCGACCTTCAACTAGAGCTTTGAAACAAGCCCAATTGAAATCGTCTTCAAGAGTAGCGGTGGCATTAGTAATCGCCCACCAATTATCTGCTTCCCTTACAAGGAAGTGCTTTGCAATCCTTACCTTGTTCTCTTCACGGACTTGGTATAAATCAAATTGCTTCTCCATTTCTCGGAACCATTCCGATAGCTCGGTAGGGTCCGGCTCTCCACCGTAAGGTATAATCGTACTCCTAGCTATTTGGCTTGCCACCCAAGCGTAGCCTCCTTGGTGGTTATCTTCTCTACGAGGGGGAACTTGGTTGGCTTGAGCAATAGCCGCATCTTGTTGATTCTTCAACACTTGCGTAAGAGCTTCTAGCATAACGTTCTCTACTACTCGAGGTCTAACCATCTTCATAAGAAACAAAAACATAACAAGTTAATCCTAACACTTAGCATAAACAAATAGACTACCAAGTAAAATCCTTAACTTCTACCCATATCTCATTTATTATTTAGAGGTCAAGTAGTTTAACTTTAGGGTTAACGTGTGTGCGTCAGGAGCGTTTAAGCTCTGATACCAACTATGACAACCCTCGCGAATGCGGAAATAAAACATAACAAGCATGTGATTTATATAGCGGAAAATACGATGTTTTTAAAACTTTTTTACATGCAATTAGAAAATAACGAGGAATGTCAATAATTACAAACCAAAGTATAATATACTACAAAGAGACAAGGTCTCTCTAAATGTTATCAAGTAACAAAGTCATTAGCAAACTAGCTAAACAACGTCTAGAGGTGATTCATCCAGGCCAACGCCCGCTAGCTCACACCCGAACCCAAAATACCGCAAGCAAAAAGCCATCCAATCAAGCAACCTGTTCATCCATGAAAAAAAGAACGCCACAGTCAGTGGGGAGTAACTCCGGGTTCTCCCAGCCATATCACATTAAACGTACATAAACGGAAATACAAAAGTGGAAGCATGCATATATAAATATACATGTGAAGTACGAGAAGGATAAATAGGCAATTCAATATATAAGAATATCGATACATGAAGTACAAAGTGGTAACCATCATGCTATAGATAGACTCGGGGAAGACACTCTTAGGCAACCATACACTCTCACTAGGGCTTGCATCTCACCGTTAGCGGCATAAGTTTGATAAGATTGAGACTCGACAAACAAACCATGCCAAGTCATCCAACGATCACAAGTAATCAATCATATAATCATCCATTCAAACGTACAATACGTTGACGATATCTCTCACGGTAAATGACACCCACTAGCACCGTGTACATGGCAAGTATGATTAAAATTGCATCCACGGGATAAACATTTCTCTGAACGCATACACGATTAACATTTCGTATATGTAGACTAATTTCCTCCGGTAGGACGACGATATAAATATCCGATCCTAGTCTAAATCTGGCCAGACTCTCGGAATAACATTTTCCGATTCGACATGTGATAAACATTTCGCATCCAAGACTCGGTCAATCATAGACGCCGAGTACCCCAAATTCGGTCGACATTCACGAAAGAGGCGGAAAAAAGCACAAGCATCATAACAAGCGGTACGCTACATGCAAATGACACCACCTCGCAAGTATACAACATTTGACGGCCGGGTCGATCAACGCAAAGCGTTCGCCTCCTAACAACGTCGTCATATGCCCACTAACACATGCAATTAAGCAGTAAGGATACACTCCCCCTTCCGACATTCCAGCCTTACGAACGTGGAGGTAGCCAAGGGAATGAGAGTACAAAGCACATAGAAAATTAGTGCTCAAACCGTAACATTTGTAAAACCGACTCAAAGTGGGACATATCAAAAACCGTTACAAAACATGCGATACAAGCGAAGGGATTATCATATATACGAAACATTAATATTTAAAGTCAACTTATAGAGTCAAACCCGGAAGTCAACAAAAGTCAAAGTAAAACCTGAGACCCGAGACCCAAACCCGACAATTGAAGTGGGCTACAAACAAATCATCAATGCAAAAAGACTAAGTCCAAAGGGTCGAGGAAAGTCAAGGCGGAAACTAGAATTCAAAGGTTCAACTTTGGGAAAACTGGCAGCAAGAAACGCTGCCTGCGCCAGACGACGCTGCCAGCGTCCCACGACGCTGCCAGCGTCCTGGTCTCAGGCACGCGATCCTCATTTTTCAACTCATCATCAACATACAACAATCAACATTTATTAACACAACCCATCAATTCTCATATCAATTAACAACTAACAACAACCATCATCAACAACACAATTCCTATGATTACTAACCTTATTCTAAATACAATTTCTAACATAGAAAACACATTAAAACACGTAAATGATATCGAGTAACCCTTCACCGTTACCTTTTCGCGTCTTCAATCCGCGTCGATGTCCTTTTCTATCAAGAAGTAGTCTTTGTCGGGGTCTTGGAGGTCACCACCTACAATTAGATAATAAAAGATGAATATAATTCACCTTTGAGAAAGACGGATAAATTGAAAAGCGAGAAAGACGGTAATTTTATTACCAATACGGATAGAGGACGATGAGAGGGAAGAATAAGACGAACTTTAGTGAATTTGAGCGAGAAACGAAGGAGTAGAATCGATATTAAATTGAGCAAATATGGAGGTTAGGGTTTTTTGGTGTTTACTTGGTGTGGAAGAAGAAGGTGTTGAGTATGAGGGAGCTTAGGGTTATGAGGGAGTATATGAAGGAGTAAGTGGAAAAATATGAGAAAAAGCCCAAAAATGTCTTAAGACGTAACTTACACGGAATCTCGCGTAAAGTCCGAAAACGAACTCGGAAATTCTAAATTAGACACGGGAAATTTAATTCTAAACTGAAACTAAATTTCGCACAAGGTAGAACACCGAACAAAATGTCATCATCAACATCCTAAGGCATCACCATCGTAGCTCATCTAATCAGATTCCACTCATATCCATAATCCTTAAGTAACATGGTTTAATCTATCATGACTACTTACTACCTCAACCAAGTCTCCGATACCATGATATAAGATTATACTTTTAAATCCAAGAATTATGGCCAAGTATTTTTCCACCAAGCATATACCCAAAAGTACACACTAGAAAATCACAAAAAGTCACTTAGTCTCAAGGGCATTTCACAACTCAAAGTATCATCCAAATATTCTCACTTAGAACAACTAGCTCCAATTTAGATATGATCCTCAAGACACTCTAATATCACTAAACTCCTAATTTCAAAAGATTAAATCACTTTTGGGTTAAGAAGTGCTAGCCAACTCATTCAACCCTACACCATCAAGTACCATGAACTATCCACACAATAGTCATGGCAAGCATCAAGCATTAAAATCTTCAAACTTATCTTACTACCTTTCCTCAAAGAAACAACCAATCATCAATATAGGGTGAACTTAGATCTACTCCATTTACCTCAAATTCCAAATTCATTCTAACCAACACTAACATCCCACAAAGTTCAAAATTCTTCCGACCAAGTACAATATGCCAGAAACAAAAGGGTATGGTGTCCACAAAAGGTCACATAAGGAATTTGAGGGTACAAATTGATAAGGAAGAGGAAAGTAACAAGAGTAATTTCTAAGGGGAAAAGAAGTTAGATGATGAAGAAGCACTTAGATAGAAGGAAGAGAGCATAATACATTAAGGACGAGAGAATTCATCGATGAGGAAGAAATACACTTCAATTAGGCTTGTCAATCTTCAATCTTCGGTAGCGGATACTTCTTCTAGGTAACACATGATCCACCTCAAGACGGTAGGTACAAACAAATATAACATCACTCAACACAATCAACAAACAAGTTAGAACCTAAGAAGCAAAAGAAAACACACCAAAGACTACCATATTAAGTCCTTAAGACTACCCATCTCTCATTTATTATTTCAAGGTCAAGTAGTTTAAGTTTAGGGTTCACGTGTGTGCGTCGGGAGCGTTAAAGCTCTGATACCAACTGTGACAACCCTCGCGAATGCGGAAATAAAACATAACAAGCATGTAATTTATATAGCGGAAAATACGGTGTTTTTAAAACTTTTTACATGCTAAGATAACAAGCATGTGATTTATATAGCCTCCGTCGACCACTACCACACCGCCGGCCTTCCCCTCTCTTCTTACTCACCACGGCCACCGCCGGCCTTCCCACGTCCCCTGCCACCGCCACCGCTACCTTCACCACCACCGTCCTCCCTTCTGCCTAACAACCGCCACAACAACCACCACCAAGACAAGCCCAAAAAAAACCAAATCTGAAAAAAAACAAAACAAAAAACCACCCCCTCCTTCCACCCTCTACCCTCACGAGCTACCACCACCCTCCATCCCGACGAGCTACCACCACCACCGACACTTTTTTTTTTCTCTTGCTCATTGCTCTTTTTTTTTTTTCTCTTTTAGATCTATGGGTTTTTCACTTTTAATTATATTTTTTTTAGATCTACTTTTTATATTCCAGATTTAGTGTTAATTTTTTTTTCTTTTTCTTTTCTTTTTCTCTTCTCATAGATTTACTTAAAAATACTATTAATTTCGAAAAAACAATAAACAAGTTATGTATATCTACTTTTTTTTTATCTTATTTAGTTGATTTTAATCCTACATCTACTAAAAAAAGAAATAGATTTTTGAAAAAAAAAATTGTATCATCTCGTATTTTTAATGCAATAAATAGTTATTGTTGTTATTATTGGTTATTTATTGACTGAATTTACACAAAAAAAGACTGAAGTTACAAAATTAAAGACTGAAGTTACACTTTTAAGGCTTGAAGTTACACTTATAAGGCTTGAAGTTACACTTATGAGGCTTGAAGTGACACTATTAAGGCTTAAAGTTACACTTTTAAATAATAAAGTTACATTATTAAAAACTGAAGTTTTTTATGTTTTTATTTTTTAGATCTCATTATTATTTTTCAAGTTTTTTATGTTTATTACTTTTTCAGATCTAAAAACCACCAGTTTTTTTTTGTGGTTATTGGTGTTGTTTCACTGAAATTTCACATATAATGACTGAAATTACACTTTCAGTAACTGAAGTTACTCATATAATGACTAAAGTTACACAACTTTTTTGCTTAAGTTACACATTTTTTTACATGTTTTATGTTTTTTTTTTTCAAATTTGTTATGTTTTTATTTATTTTAGATTTCGTATGATTTTAGTATGATTGATGGTATGATTTTAGTATGATTTGATTTCAAATTTATTTTTTATATGTTTTAAGTTACACAGTATGATTTTGCTTAAGTTACACTACTATGTTTTGATTTTAGTATGATTGATGGTGTTTTTGGACTAAAGTTACACTATTTTGGACTGAAGTTACACTAGTAATGACTAAAGATAACATGTCTTAAAATTACATTATTAAAAATTGAAGTTACACTTTTAAGGACTGAAGTTACACTTTTAGGGACTGAAGTTACACTATTAAGATACTGAAGTTATACTATTAAAAGACTGAAGTTATGCTTGAAGTTGTACAATTAAGAACTAAAGTTATATTAGTAAGGACTAAAGTTACCAAAATATGCCTTAAAGTTAAATCAATTTAAATTAAAATTTTCAAATGACTAAAGTTACCTAAACATGTCTTAAAGTTACATACATATGTCTTAAAATTAAAGTTACACAAATACGGTTTGAAGTTACACTTGTAAAGACTGAAGTTACACTCATAAAAAGGTTCAAATCATATAAATTGTCCGAAGTTACAAAAATTCAAATTTGTACCGTCGAAATCACATTTTAGCTTGAAGTTACACAAATAATGGTTGAAGTTACAATCAGAAAAGGCTAAAAATCACATAAAATTGTCTTAAAGTTACATAAATTCAAATTCATATAGTCGAAATCACATTTTAGCTTGAAGTTACACAAATAATGGTTGATGTTACACTCAGAAAAAGGCTAAAATCACATAAACTTGTCTTAAAGTTATAAAAATTCAAATTTATATAGTCGAAATCATATTTTAGTTTGAAGTTACACAAATAAGGGTTGAAGTTGCACTCGTAATGACTGAAGTTACACTCATAAAAAGTCTAAAATCACATAAACTTGTCTTTAAGTTTCATAAATTCAAATTTATATAGTCGAAATCACATTTTAGTTTGAAGTTACACAAATATGGGCTGAAGTTACACTCACAAATCTCAGAACTTCAAAAGTGCTCAAAAGTGATTAACTAAAGGATAGAGAGAGAAAGTTAATTAATTAGTGCATAGGTAATTAATTAGTGTTAAGTGTATTTTTGTCTCTACAATCTCATCCATCCATCTCCCTCATCCAATGGCTAGGATGAGGACTCATGTACTAAAAAAAGGGTGGACTCACAAGAACCTATCTATATATATAGTTTGATTGACAATATGAATTGAATCATGTGAGGCACCCTCCTTAGGTTGAGGCAGCTGAACCCATCTCCGCCATCCAATTAAAAAGAAATTCAAGCACCAGATTGTGCCACGTTGCAATACTTAAAACCTCAATTCAAAGATATCAATGCTCATTTTTAAGTCTCCTTTCTATTTCCTCTTTCTCTCTGTTAGTGAGCTAAGGTCTTCATCGCCATTTTTGTCGCCAATTTCGTCACCATTTATTCATTGTCGCTTTCAACGACTCCGTTCTCCATTTCCTATGAACATCTTCAACGATTTCGTGCTAATTTAGGTAATTATGAACAATTTTCATCATCTTTTCTAGCTTTGCTCTTTATAAATTTCTTTACTAAATTCTTTGTTAATTTTCTAATTGAGCTTCTGTTTTTAATTTCTATTGTCATTAACTTGAAAATTTACTCATTCTAATTCAATTATTGTAGATTTTGTGCGTATCTTCAACTCTATTGTTTGTTGCTTCTATGTCGTCGTAGTCGTCACCTTCAATTTTTTATTTCTTCACTTCTCCTTCGTTTCTGCATCCTCGGATCTGACATTGCGTTCTTGCATATCATTGTAAGTATTCTTTCGGTTTTCTGTAGTTACTATGGTGATTTCGTTAATTGTGCATATTCAACTTGAAATCCTACTTCTATATGGTTTTCCCTCTTTTATGATTATTATCACTTTCATCCTTCTAAGCTTAATCTACTTCACTATTCTCGTTGTGATTTTTGCTCAATTTTGAAGGTATTTTTTCTCAGTAGTCACATTAATTTTGTGGTTTTTAATGTGAAACTTATCTTCTATCGATCTCAATTTTTTTGTATGTCTTTCAATTTTCAAATAGCGGTGTTTGTCTATATCGATCGTTTCTTCCAACTCACTTATTCGTCAGAATCAAGCTACGATTTCTTCAATTCTATAGCAATTTGTGCATTTTCGGATCTTATAACGTGTTCGTAAATCTCATTGTAAGTATGCTTAGGTTTTTGAAATTAACTTTTTGATTTTCATAATAATGCATTTTCAACTACTTTGCTTATAGAAAGTCATAGTTTCAATCAATGCCATGAATAGTAGCTATGTATTTGAGTTTTTCATTGAGTTGCTTACTTTGTAAAACTGTTGTGAACATATGAATTGACTTTTTGTAAGTAAGCATTTATTTTGTGAATCCTATGCCTACGGTTTGTGAATCTTGGACTCTATGGTGTGAGTCTACGACCTTAGTTTGTGAAACTGTTGTGAACATAGGAATTGACTTTGTGAAAGTAGGCCTTTATTTTGTGAATCCTGCCCCTAAGGTTTGTGAATCTTGGACTTTGTGGTGTGAGTCGTGAACCTTACTTTGTGAAACTGCTGTGAATATAGGTACTGACTTTGTGAAAGTAGGCCTCTATTTTGTGAATCCCGCGCCTAAGGTTTGTGAATCGTGGACTTTATTTTGTGAAACTACATAAGATAGGTCTTATGCTCACAACACAAAGTCTAAGATTCACACATTAACTCTTTACTAATACTTTAATGTATGTGTTTGTTATTTGTTAAATGAATAAATCAATTTGCACTATATTATCTATAAGCTCAAAAGGTAGAGCGTTGTGCTATTGTGCAAGGTGTGGGTTCGAATCCCACATAGATAAAAAATATATTTACAATTAACATAGAAGTTTGTAAATGCTACTGTATGTTCAAAGTTAAAAATTCAATTTTTAGATTCACAAAATAAAGTCTTAGTTTCACAAAACCAGGTTAGAGATTCACAAATTCAAGTACAAGCTCAATTAATTTGTGTAAATCAGAGAGAGACAAAGTAAAGTGTTTGGGGTTTTGTATATTTTATTTTAAAGAGAGTATTTGGGCCAAATGAAAAGAAATGGATGACCTCAAATTTTCAATCCAACGAAAAAAACTAAAAATGAGCCCAGTGAATTTTGGTGAGGCAGCCCGCCTCGCCAAAATTAACGGCCTCACTTGATTCAGCCTCTATATAGATATATATATATATATATATATATATATATATATATATATATAGAATTAGGATCACATGAGTCCACCCTCTTTTTTGTGTCCGTGAGTCCTAATCTCAACCGTCTAATCAATAGAGATCAATGATTGAAACCACACATGACTAGCAGGGGTATTTTTGTCATTTACTAACATCATATATAAACCCTCAATCCTAATAATTCCCTCATAATTCACATTCAATTTCTCTCTCTACTATCTCTCCTTTGTGATTTTCTCTCTCTACCTCGATCAATCTCTTCGTCATCATCTCTTTCGTTCTTCTGCTCCGTCCGTCTTCATCTCCGCCGATCGTCATCTTCTCCGTCCATCTGCATCTCCGTCGATCGTCATCTTCTCGGTCGATCTTCATCTGCTCCATCGTTCTTCATCAAGCTGTTATATTATATTTTCTTCATTAATTCCCTTAATTTCAATATCAGGTATTATATTCTCTTCTTTTTAATTCTCAATTTTCATTTTCAAGCTTTTACATATGTTAATTAGGTTTTTATTTTCCGTTTTACTGCTTTTAATCAAATTATCTTTTAATCTATGTCTTTATTATTCGTTTTAATTGATTTATTGTTTTCATCTTTTCTTTTAAATTGATTTATTGTTTTCCTCTAGTTTCTACTTGACCTAATTTGTTCTTTTTTTGTGAGTGAATCGTATATTGACCTAATTACAAGATTTTTAATATGTTAATTAGGCTTCTATTTTCTGTTTCACTGAATTTAATCTTATTATCTTTTAATTTATGTGTTTATTCATCGTTTGAATCAATGTATTGTTGTCGTCTTTTCCTTTAAATTGTTTCCTGTTCTCATCTAGTTATTCTTGTTATTAGTATCACAGAGTATTCTTAACAGTATCAATGTTTAAATTTAGTGTTCTACCTTATTGTTTTACTCCTTAAGCTATACCCAGTATCTTATCTTCTCCTAAACAGGATCACGTATTATCCTTAAGAGTATCACATGTTGAAATATAGTGTTCTATCTAAACGTTTCATTATGTAACATATTTTCAGTATCACATATAACTCTTAACAGTATCACATATCTGGTCTAACAATGTAACAACCTGTAATTTGAAAGACCGAAATTATATTTGAAAAATAATAAATTTATTTTATTTTAATTTATTACGATTTATTTGAATTTATGATAATTTAATATAATTATTTTGAATTTATTTGGAATTAAAGAGTAGGTTTTACGGTTTAAACCCGAACCTCATTTAACTATTCCCGAGTCAACTTAAGTCCCGAAACAAACCCGAAACCCGACTCCTACATGTGCCACACGCCCAAATCACCTTTTTCCCTCATTTTAAGGCTTTTGATTACTTTGATTAAACTAATACAAATATCTAAGATATTTGTAACTTTATCGATCTGTCAACTTAAATTCCGCAACAAATCGCTTAAAAACATACCCGATTTCTTCCTCTTCCACACGCCCTCCCTCTTGTCTCTAAGGATTAGATATTTCATTTCTTTTGATTAAACTAACATAATATCTAATAATATCTAGATATTTGATTAAACTAATATCTAATGATATCTAGATATTTACCATAATATATTTATAAAACCCGAGTCAATCCCGTAACAACAAGTTCAAAACCCGACTCCCATTAATCCCTATATTATACGGCACAACCCCTCCACTCTTACTCACTAATTATCTTCTTATTTTACATTAAATCAACTTAATATCTACATAATACCTTCTTTAATATAATCACAAGTGTTCTTGGTGTTCTTGATCGTTCTTGAGCAAAATCGTCACAAAACCTTCGTTACTTGGCCAACTCCGTTCTAAATTATATTTCTAAAGTCTTCTCTCCGCTCTTCATCTCCATGTACGTTTTATTTTCAATTCCGACAAAATCGTTTTCAACACTTTAATTGTTGAAATCAAGTTTTAATTCTAATAATGTTATTTTTGTCATTTCTTATAGGAGAAGATTATGAAGACGTGTTTGGTGACTCGTATATTTTAGAAGAAGATTAGTAGACGGGTTTTTAGTTCTTATTTTGGTGCTACATGGTTTTGTGCTAGCTAAGGTAACGATTACCGAGTTACTCGACGAATTAATTTTACATGTTATGTTCATGTTCTTTTTGTTATTTACGGTTTTAAGTAGTAACATGCTAGGTTGTTATTATTATTAAGTTTTATGAGTTTATAACATATTTATTGTTTTTGACATGTTGGATGATTTGTTCATAATTATAATTTTAGTATGAATGATGGTTGAATTGGTTGTTAAAATGGATGGTTGTTAAGTAAAACATGTTAGAAATAAATTTGGGTTGTTGTTGGTGGTGGCCGTGTATGATGGCCAAGAAACAGGCCCGGTTCAGGCCGGTCCAGGCCCGGTTCAGGCCTGGTCTGGGTTGGTCCGTTATTGGCCCTTTGGGCTTGTGTTGATACTTGATTGTTTTGTTGTTGTTTTGACGGGTTTTAAATATGTTAAGCATGCGGGAAATATTAAGAAACGATTTTAGAAATGGTTGACCAAAACAGGCTCAAACCAACCCGTGGGCCCAGTCCAGGCCCGGTCCAGCCCATGACCCGTGAGCCCTCCTTGGGCTTGTGACGGTTTTTGAGTTTATTGTTATTATTATATCATGTTTTGTAATATTTAGCAAGTGGGAAATTTTAATAAGTAAATTATTTAATTAAACGGTTTTCATAATATTATTATTTCTCACATGTTGGAAATTATAGCATTAGATTGTAGTTTAATTTATATCCTTAATCAAGCGGGTTTCGTAAAAGTAATAATTCACTTTAGGAAATAATAAAATAGCATGAAATGAATATGATGTTCTTATGTTCAGGCCTAAATGGCTAATGCTCTGGGTTCTATAGCCGCTTTGATTGACCAAACGGTTTTTTGGGGTCCAAACTAAGATCTAGTCAGCCCCGTTTTGACCGATGACCCGTCGCGGACTCGGGTCTGGGATTTGTCTTCAAGTAAGGTTTTATTTAATGAATGAATGAGCCTTAGTAGATATGAGGCGATATGATATTTGAATATGATTTATATGCAATTAGTCACATGATAGGAGGTTGTTCCCGTGACTGTTTGATTGTATGATATATGTCTTGTTGACTAAGTACCCATCGAGAATTATGATTATATGGGCGTCTTTTACCACTTCTACAATTCCTAATGAGTACCGTTGGTGGACCGCGGTACCATTGATATGGCCTTACTATCTTAACGAGATTGGAGTTCACAGCTTGATACTTTTTGTGTCCCTACTCTGGCCTGGGGATTTTGATACCAGCGGGGCAAAAAATCCCGGCTATCCCTAATTGGCGGTTTTTTTGCTTGGGGTTGATCTGTGGGTTGTGGAATTTGTGGTTTTACTTTCACTGAGAGCTTAAGTACTAGCCAACTCTGCTTAGGGGGTCGCCTAGTAGAGATTCTCATGTACTTTTGGTCATGAGACAGGGAATGGGTTAGCTGTTGTCTCTAGGTCTGATCAGTCTAGGACTAGGATGTTTTCCTACCTTGTGGTATAGCCTCGAGTTACAGAAGTCGACTATTGACTGTGCTAAGAACTTATGCCTGTTTCTAGACGTATTGGTCTTTCATGTTTGATGATTCTATGAATCTTAGAAGGTGAGATGCAAGCCGGCTAAGGTTGATAGAGTTTGGATTACCGGTTGTTAACTGATTCACATGATAGTTTGTATGATTAGGGTTGAGTTGTATCCAGGCCATGTTTTAAATGTAACCTCTGAGCTGAAATACTAGCTTCCCTACCTCGTGGTATAGGTTGTTAACCGATTCACATGATAGCTTGCATGAGTAGCTTATCCTTCATATGCTAGGTTATATGTTAGTTATTTGTTTCATAACATGAAAAGCATATCGTATATGTTAAGGCTTTGTATTTTCCATATACATCTCTTTTATGTTATTCATGTTTTATTAAACTCGACATTTCGTGGCTGGGAGAACTCGGAGTTACTCCCCACTGACTGTGGCTTCCGTGTTTACATTTAATGCGGTCGAACAGGTTTGTGATGCATACTTGGGTACATTGACGAGCTAGCGAGTGAAGATTACCTTGGACCTATATTCGGTTCTTAGGATTGTATTATTTAATACACTCTTTTATTTCCGTATTTATTAGGGAGATATGTCTCCCGATTCAGATACTTCTTATGTATAATATTATTTCCTTTTTGTTATGAACCTTTTTCTTTAAGACACCTTTGTTATGATGAATATATTTAATGGTAGGTTCCGGTTTTAAAATTTACCGATTTTTCACTAAAGTGAACCTATTAAAAACGTATTCTCATCTTTTATTTATTTAAATTACTTGTTTATCTTTCCGCAAATTCGAGGGTGTCACAAACAATATCACATGGTATCCTAGTAACTCAAATTACTTTTCCTGCTAGGAGATATTGCCTCAACCTCTGCTGTTGATAACACTTATAATTCAGTTGAGTCGGTTTCTACTCCACGATGCTTACAAGATGTTGATGTGTCTGCTGGGAATCACCTTGCTTTGAGCGTGACCCCTGGTGGTTCTGAGGAGTGGCAGAGAAATGTTGCCCCTAAATGTACACCTAGTGTAGGTCAACTTTTTTGTACAATTGAGGAATGTGTTGCGTTTTATGAGTCTTATGCATTAGCATGCGGATTTGAACCAAGATTGTCTTCAACTAAAAGGTTTCGTCGTAATTGTGATATAAAGTCAAAACTGATTGTGTGTAACCGAGAAGGCTTTTGGGACTCTAAGCAGGTAGTTTTGCCTCCACCTGTTGAAGAAGAGGAGAAAAAGGGCAAGGGATATGATCCGAAGAAGACTAAGATCACTAGGATCGGTTGTAAAACCAAAATTTACTTCAAATTTATCTTCAAAACAATTGACGAAGTTCAAGTACCATTCTTTGTTGTTTCTCAGTTTCATGCTTCGCATAACCACCTACTGTCCCCTAAAGTATAAAGAGTTTCAGAAAAAATCACGAAAACTTACTCTACACCAAAAACAAATAATCGTTGATCATTGCAAGATAAATATAGGCCCAACTACTAGTTTCAGGGTTTATAAGGAATATGTTAATGGGTATCAGAATATTGGAGCTTCTTTGACTGATTTTAAGAATTTTGGAACGGAAATCAAGTGTTTCATAGAGCAGCAGGATGCCCAAATGTTTATTAATCAGTTTCAACAACTTTCTGAAATGAGGGAAGGGTTTTATCATGCCTTTGATGTCGATGCGGACCAGTGTTTGTGTCGTGTTTTCTGGGCTGATACAGAAGCACGTCGTAATTACTCTTTATATGGTGAGGCGGTGACATTTGATCCAACCTATTCAACTAATAGGTAGAACCTTATATTTTCTCATATTCACAGGAAATTATCATCAATTATTGTTGATTCACTAATTTAACTACATCAGTGTGGTTTTTTTAAAACATAAATGTGATATTGTTTTCAGTTAGTTATGATATTCTTGCATCCAAACTGTGATATTGTTTTACATACTTAACTGCCAACTATTTTCTCAATTAAATTCTTATTAATTGAACATAAATGCTACCCTGCAAATCTTCTTACTCTTATATTATCCTTTTTCCAAGGTTATCCTTTTTTGTCGAATATGAACAACATTCCCTTTTCTCTTTTTTTACTTGTACACATCATATATCTTTTGCAGATTTTATATTCAGACTTGTTATATTTGTGATATTTTTATGCATAATTGTGATATTGTTAAACATTAAGTGTGATACTGTAATATTTACAAAGTCACATATTGTGAGATTGGTTTGGTTAATTGTAGTACTCTTTCTCTAATAGGTACAACATGATATTTTATCCTTTCACTGGCGCTGACCATCATAAGAAGTCAGTCACCTTCGGTGCTTCTCTTATGTCTAGGGAGAATGACCTGAATTTTAATTTGATTTTCAAGAAATTCGTAGATGCTATGGGTGGAAAGGAACCTCATTGTTTATTTACCGATCAATGCCCTGCTATAAAGACTGCAGTTCCCGCTGTTTTTAAGACAGCTGCACATCGGCTTTGTATGTGGCACATCATGCGGAAGTTACCTGAAAAGGTAGGCCCAACAGTGGCGAAAGAGAGTGATTTTGTAAGCAGATTAAATTCTGTTGTTTGGGATTGTGACCTAGAGCCGTCTGACTTTGAAGAGAGGTGGTCTAGGTTGATCAGTGAGTTTCAGATGGAAGATAATGGATGGTTGAGCTATATGTTTTCTATTCGTCAACGTTGGATTCCCGCTTATTATCGTGACATTCCTTTAGGTTTTCTTTTAAGAACAACCCAACGGTCTGAGAGTGAAAACAGCTTCTTCAAGCGGTTTGAAAAACCCCGTGGCACCCTCGTCAAGTTTTTGTTGCTCTTCCAGAGCGCTATGGATCAGCAACAATATAGACAAAAGTCTCTTGACAGAGATAGTGACCACTCTCTACCTCAAACCAAAACCCTTCTTCGACTCGATTCACGCGTCCACTGTCTTCACACACTCACTGTTTTACGATTTCCAGCAGCAGTGTGTCGATTCTTTGCATTCATGTAGTGTAGGAGATTCATCGAGGGATGCCACTATAAGGTTCTTTGATGTTGAGGATTCCATGTTTCGTAAGACGTACACTGTGGCACTTAATCCTACAACTTGGGATGCAAGCTGTTCATGCAAGCTGTTTGAGAGGAAAGGCTACATATGCAAACACATTATATGGATTCTCTCAGGTGAAGGAGTGATCAAGATACCTGATTAGTCTCTTATTAGTAGATGGACAAAGAATACCAAAAAAATGCCCCTATATGATGTAAATGGGCAGTTGATGGACGACTTTACGGCATCGGATGTGAGCAAGATGCATATTTCAACTGCTTGGTCAGAGTTCTACTCCACCTTGACTATGTTAAAAGCTCAACCTGCACCTAAAGTAACCGAGCTCATCCATCTGCTATGACATATAGACAACAATTGCAGCCGGTGTCGGAAACAATGACAATACAACAAGAGTTGTAGATACTCCTGGGGTGTCGGTCTTCAACTGAGTTACATATATTACCACCTGTGGAATCAAAAAATAAAGGCAGTGGGAAGAGGTTTACGTCTAAGAAACAGCAGTGCATTGCCAAGGTACAAAAGCCGAAAAGGTTTTGCAATAATTGTAAGCAAATGGACTCATGGACTCAAATATTTAGGTGGACTCACCGGATCCCACCTCTATATATATATATAGAGAGCAAAGATCAATTGAGTCCACCCTATTCCTTAGAGTCCTTGAGTCCTAATTGTAACCATTGGATGAGTGAGATTAAGGGCTTAGATGTGCTGTAAAAAGGACACTCAACATGTGCAACTTTGATGTGACTATTTACCTCTCTCTTCCCTATCTCCTTAGCCACTCATAGCCCCACTTCCCCACACACTTTCTCACCTATAATTTTTTATCTCCCTGTCTTCAAATCAAATTTATGAAACCAAAAATTCTGATTTGTTCATCAACCCACTATTAGATTTTTGTGTCTTTTAATTCACGCATAAAATACAATTGGTTTAATAAAATACAACGTACATCTTCATACGGACTCCGATTAAGGTGAAACAAAAGTCTAACTTTATTATTTTTTCGAGCTCGTTTCAATGATGATATTTTTGTATACAATTGAAATTTTAAAGTAATCATTACTGTCAGTTGTGCTCGAAAACTCGGTTGAGTTTTTTGAAATTACTTGTTTAATTTTTTTTTTCATATCTACTTTTTTTAATTGTTAATTGCAATTATTTTTTAAAGATGGAGATTATTACGATGATGATGAAAACGATGAGAATGTAAATTCAGAATAAATTTTGTATAATTTCAGTTTTAAAGAGTGTAAATTTACTGTTTTAGGCGTGTAACTGTATAGAGTTTGTACTGTAACTCTAATGGTTAAGCAGTGTAATTGTAAAATTGATTTAAAGTAATTGTTGTTTTCATTACGTCAAATAAATTGATGTCCATTTTAATTGTATTTTAATGTAACTTTAATGAACATGTTGTGTAACTTTAATGAACAACAAGTGTTATGATAATAAGTGAGATGTGTAACTGTAATGAAGAATGAGTGTGACTGTAATGAACAATGACTGTAACTGTAATGAAGAATAAGTGTGACTGTAATGAACATTTTGTATAATTTCAGTTTTAAAGAGTGTAAATTTAATGTTTTAGGCGTGTAACTGTAAGGAATCAGTACTGTAACTGTAATTGTTAAGCAGTGTAATTGTAAAATTGATTTAAAGTAATTGTTGTTTTCATTACGTCAAATAAATAGACGTCCATTTTAATTGTATTTTAATGTAACTTTAATGAACATGTTGTGTAACTTTAATGCACAACAAGTGTTATGGTAATAAGGGAGATGTGTAACTGTAATGAAGATTGAGTGTGACTGTAATGAACAATGAGTGTAACTGTAATGAACAATGAGTGTAACTGTAATGAATAACGAGTGTGACTATAACGAGTAAGTTTTATAACTATAATGCAGAATAACTTGAGTTTGTTGTCTCTTTTGTTTTCTTGAATGAAGTGTTACAGTAATTAACAATCAATGTAACTTTAAATCTGGTTTGTATAACTTTAACTAACAACTTGTGTAACTTCAAGTCAAATATGATGTAACTTAAAATTAAATAAACGTCAACTTTTACTTCATAACTTCAATAATAGTAACATCAAATATACGAGTAACTTAAATAATTAAATTTTAAAATATAATGTAACTTTAAATAAAATCGAGGAGTACTGAAAATTTTGATAGGCCAATGGTATATGAAAATATAACCATTGCGACGGGCTCGAAAAAATAATAAATTTAGGCCTTTGTTTCACCTTAATCAGAGTCCGGATAAAGATTTACGGAGTCTTTTATGTTGTCGCTTTTACTTTACGCGGATTTAATATACTATAATAGAATGAGAGAGAAAAAGTGATATGTTTGTTGTAAAATGTCAGTGGGCAGCCCTGCAATACTCCTTGCAACATTCTCTGCAACACTCTCTCTCCTCCTTTCCCATTTTCCTTTTTCTTTTTGGCCCTATAAAGACCCCACATTGTCTCACAATCTCAACCATTCATCTCAAGCATCTAATGGTTCTAGTGGGGACTTAAAAACTCACCATATATTGTGGACTCAAAAGAACTAAGCTCTATATATATATATATATATATATATATATATAGAGAGAGAGAGAGAGGGAGAGAGAGAGAGATAAGTTCAGATGAGTCCACAAATTTGGTTGAGTCCATAAGTTCTAATCTAAACCACTAGATTATACGATAGATGGATGGATGAGATTAAAAGCATTAAAGACATTCAAGTACCACTAATTAATACAAGATTTGAATTTTTGTAACTTTAACATAATTTTTGTAACTTTATGACAAATTTTTGTAACTTTATTATTTTACGAGTGTAACTTCAACTTTTGAAAGCGTAACTTTATCTAATTTATTCATTTTTGAGTGTAACTTCAACCTTTAATAGTGTAACTTTAAGTTAATATAAAGTATTTTATATATTAATTTTAATTTATGTAATTTTATGAAATACTTAAGTAATTTTATTCATTTACGAGTGTAATTTCAGTCTTTTCCAAGTGTAACTTTAGTTTTTTATGGCCATTTTGCATATAAAAATATGAAACTATGTAATATAATTTTATTTTGAATATATTAAATTGAAAATATGCAAATTTTAAGTAACTTTAATAATACTTTATGTAACTTTTGTCAATTGTCATGTAACTTTGTTCTAATTGTTTGTAATTTTAGTCTAATGTTTTGTAACTTTGGTCCAATTTTATGCAATTGTAGTCCAATTTTATGCAACTTTAGTTCTATAATAATGTAACCACAGTCCCAAACTCGTCGGAGATCACCACACCACCAATCATCAACCACCACAACACTAACCACCACCACGACAGACCACGACACAAATCTGAAAAGAAAAAAACCCGACGCCTCACACCTCCCATCCCACACGACCACCAGCCCCACCACCACGAAACCATCCCACACGACCCCATATCCGACACCAACCAAAACCACCAGGCCATCACGTATCCGCCTCCACTAACACTAGAAAAAAAGACACGAGAATACCCGGACCACCACGACACCACTACCACCCCACGACAACACTGGAACCGCAAAACACAGATCCAACACACATAAACCACAACCACCAACCTGGATCTGAAAAAAAAGAAGAGAAAAGCAGGATTCATGTGGCAGAAATGGCGGCCGTGGTGGTGATAAGGGAAGACAAGGGCGGCCGGCGTGGTGTGGTGTGTGTGGTGGTGACGAGGAAGACACAAGTTTATGTGATTTTAGCCTTTTTATGAGTATAACTCCAGTCAATACGAGTGTAACTTCAACTTTTTTTTGTGTAACTTTAAACCAAAATGTGACTTCGACTATATAAATTTGAATTTATGTAACTTTAAGACAAGTTTTTGTGATTTTTGTCTTTTTATGAGGGTAACTTTAGTAGTGTAACTCCAACCATTACTTGTGTAATTTCAAACTAAAATATTACTTCGACTATATAATTTTGAATGTGTTTTAAGCCTATTTATAAGTGTAACTTTAGTCTTTAAGAGGGAAACTTCTAACCCTTATTTGTGTAACTTTAACTCAAAGTACGATTTAATTTCAGCACTTTTAATAAAAACTCTAATTATTATTTGTGTAACTTCAATCATCAATAGAGTAACTTTATACTAAAATGTGATTTAATATATTAATTTGAACTTTTTAAGACATGTTTAGGCGACTTTAGTCTTTTCTAGTCTAACTTTAATCCTTATAGTGTAACTTCAGTACACACTAATGTAACTTATTATAAAACTCTTAAAAGGTCTAACATTAGTCAATATTTGTGTAACATTAGTCCATATTTGTGTAACTTGAATCCATATTTGTGCAACTTGAGTCCATAATAATGTAACTTTATATATCTATGAAAAAATCGACATCTAAAATTAAAAATAGAAAAACGATATCTAAAATAAAAAAATACACTAAACACAAAAAAAAACGAGAACTAAAAGGTAAAAAAAACGAGATCTATATAAAAATAGTAAAACATAAAAAAAAAAAATTAAACAAAAAACGAGATCTAAAAAAAAGAAAGTGAATCTGGAAAAAAATACTAAGTAGATCTAGAAAAAAAATAGAAAATAAAAAAATAGAAAACATAAGAAATCTGAAAAGTAAAAACGAGATCTGAAATAGGTGTGATTGTTTTTTTAACCTTTTTAGATCTAAAATGGTGGTGATTTTTTGTTTCTCTTTTTTTTTTAATCAAAATGGTAGTGGTGGATGTGGTAGTTTATGTTTTTATTTATTTCAAAAGTAAGAATGGTGGCGGTGGGTGTAAGGCGGCGTGAGACGGAGAGTGGCTGTGGTACTGGAGCAAGTGGGGGTGGCGGCGGCGTTGTAGGTGGCTGGGGAAGGAGGAGGGCAGGGAAGAGGAAGGAGAGTAGGACAGTGGAGGAAAGGAGGAAGGAGAGAGCAGAAGGACGGTGGAGGAGAGAAGGGAGGCATAGAGGAAGGCGATGGTGGAGTGAAGGACGGTGGCGGCGGAGTAGAAGGCGGTGGCGTGCAGAAAGAGGAAAGCGCGCGAAAGGAGGCAGGCAGGGAGGAGGAGGTGCGATGTTGGGTGAAGGTTGCGGTGGCGGTGCACAATGGGGTGGTGCCCGGTGGGGTTAATCAGGTGGGAAGTGTCCATTGGGCGTTTCTAGTTCTTAGGTTTTTTGGTTTTTTTAGGAGGAATGAAGAGAGAGAAGAGAGGTAGAAAGAGAAAGAGATAATGTGAAAATGTGAGAAAGAGAGTGAGCATAGGGTATTTATATTAGGAAACAGCCGGGGCTGAAGAGAACAGGAGGCGACACGGTGGTGGTGGTGGTGAGTCAGGCCGGGGCTGGTGCGGGAGAAGGAGGCCGAGGGAGGGACAGCCGGAGGAAAGGGGTGGTGGTCGGTGAGTGAGGGAGGTCGGTGGTGGTTGTGAGTGAGGGGTGGTGGTGGTCGGGTTTTGTTAGTAGGGTGGTTGAAGGTGGTGGGTGGGTGGGGGTTGGTGAGTAAGTGGTGGTTGTGAGTGCTGTTAGTAGATCTGAAAAAAAAAGTTTGTTTTTTTTTATTATTTTGGCCAGTGGCCGGCGATGGTCGCCGAAGTTTGGTAATCCCGGAGGTGGGGGATGAAAGAAAGTGAGGGAGGTTTTTGAATTTTTTGGGTTTTTTAATTTTTTAGGTTTTGATGTTTTTGGGTTTTTGATTTTTTTTTTGTTTTAGAGAGAGATGGAGGAATAAAATTATGTGGGATGAGAGAGAAGTGGTTGGCTGAAAAATCTTATATATTGAATTAAGATGGGGATTATTGGTTAATTAGTAAAGATGAGAGAGAGTGAAAAATTAGCCACTAATCCTATTTTGGGAGCTTCAATCTCAGCCATCCATCTCTAAGATCCAAGGGCCTATAAGAGGACTTATGGACTCAACTTTTCTAAGAAGACTTACATGATCCTTTCTCTCTCTCTCTCTCTCTCTATATATATATATATATATATATATATATATATATATAAAGGTGGGATCCGGTGAGTCCACCTAAATATTTGAGTCCATGAGTCCTAATTATAGCCGTCAGATCTGAACTAATGGAGCGCTGAGATGATGACACGTGGCACTAAACAAAATAAGAAATTACACCCAAATAACAACGTCAACTGCATTTCTCTCTCTTCAATTTCACGTCTAAAACCTTTCTCTCTCTTCAATTTCAAAACCCAAAAAACCATCCATATTCGCGCAATTTTTCTACTCGATTTCAACTGCATTTCTACTAGAATTCAACTTCATTCACCAATTTGTGATCATAATCGTTGAGGTAAGTTCTATTTTAGTATTTTTCTCTGTTTTTTTCCAATTATAATCGATTTTCGTTAATTATTATAGTGAAATTTGGTGATTTCATCCATATTTGTTCCAAAATTGAAAAACCTAGTAGAGATTTGGTCTAAATCATTTCATTAATGCTGATTTTGTGCAAAAATGATGTTAATATAGTGATTTTGAAGATTTTCGTAGGAATTAATTAGGTTTTTCGATTTAATTCGACAAATTGAAGAAAAACTAGATTTAATTTCATAAATTAGGTTTAATTGAATAAATTAGGGTTTGTAATTGCATAATTCTGGAAATTAGAGTTTAATTATGGATATTGTTGTTGTATAAATGTGATATTGTTGTTGTATAAATGTGATATTGTTGTTGTATACATTCATGGTCATCAAATAAAATTTATGCTGATTTTCACATAAATATGATATTGCACAGCTTATATGAGATATTTCCATTTCTTAAACTTAAGTATAATGTTTTTCACAATAACAATATCACACATAATGAACAACAATATAACACGTTATGAACAACAATATCACTTTTATATACACTTTTATTATACTATGATTTTGATTGATAGAAATGTGTTGTTTGTATATTGTGATTTAATTAAGTATCAAACAACATGAAGTTGATAATTGCACAAACAGAGGAGCCTCTCAAAACGAAGGATGATGGTGAAGAAACATTAAAAGTAATGCAGGCGGCAATTGTAAATAAACAAAAGAGGAAGAAACCACAACCAGTAAATAATGAGAAATAGGAGGTAACACCAACTAAGAAGTTGAAGTCCGCGAAAAAAAGAATAGCAATGATGAAAAGAAAATGACATTGGTGAAAGAAAACGAAATTATAGAGCAGCCTGAGTTGAAAAATAAAAAAGCAAAACCATTTCAGACGAAGTGTAGGCCGGGGCAGTTGGTTGAGTTGATTGACGGACTTACTGATGGCCAAAAGAAACCTGTTATTGAAATAGGATTTGGAGGCTTGTTGCTTCTAAAAGTGACTAAAATTCCATATGGAATTATGCATTTGATTTTAAAGGCCTTCGACCATACATGCGACATGTTTAGAACAAAGAAGATGGAGTTTCTATTGACGAAAGATGATGTCTATGACATCTTTCAGCTACCTAGAGGAGGAAAGCAGGTAGTGCTTGTGCAAACGGGTAAGACGGTTTCTGTGACGGACATCAAACTGAAAAATGAATGGAGGTTAAAGTTTGGTGTACAGTGTACATCCGATCCAATTTTGGTAAGTAGAGCCTTTGAAAGACTAAAGCAGTGCAATGAGCATGGAGATGAGTTCAGACAACTGTTTGTGATGTTTAGCTCGTCCGTTTTCTTGGCACCGACATCAAATAAAACCCTTGATTTGAAGTGTTGGAGCTAGTGTCCTCCACAGTTAGTGTGATAACATGAATAAATCTCTTACAGGTTCACAGGGTATACTTTTTATTCTTATCAGTTGATTAACGTTTATTGATAACGGTTGGCTTGCTAGGAGTTTGACGTTATTGTCATTTTAATGGCGGTGATCAACTGGTCCCTAAAAGTCACACCTAAAGGATGTGTCTGAGAGATGTGATTATATGAATAATATAATCATATTGATGCCTTATTATATGACTAAAAGGTTAGTCGATGTATATGACTACAAGGTTAGTCAATGTAATGATGATACGATTATTTAATAACGATTAAATAATAGTAGCTCAGACGAATTAAATGTAATTCGTAATTGAATATAAACCGTTATATTTAATCAATGTATATAATATAAGCTTAAACGAATTAAAATGTTAATTCGTAATTAAACATAATATGTTATATTTAATTAGCAAATTATAAATATACGGATATTTATAGTTGACGTATATATTATATTACATGCTAATATAACCGAAGAAGGAAGAAGAAAATAGTCTTTTTCTTCTCTTAATTTTCGGTTAATAAGAGATAATAATAAGAGAAAAGATCTCCTATTATTCTCTTATGGTAACTAGGTCAAAACCCTAATAACAAGAGTAGTAAAAAGAGGAGAGACTCCTCCTTGACCTACTAGAGGCACACGGCCGAAACAGAGCAGGAACACAAGGAAAAATCAGTTTTTTTCTTCTCGAATTCTCTCTATCATTATCACACAAGAGAAAAATTAGCAGTAACTTTTCGCTAAAATTCTAGCACAAGCAAGGCATATCTTGGAGCATCTTGGGTGCAACAATTAGGAGAATATCGATTTCGATATTGTTCATAGGCCAAATTTGCTAGGACCAAAGGTTAATTCTAAATTCCTATAATTTTATATTGTGCATGCGCAATTCATTTATGACTCGTAATTCATATACTATAGTTTCGTTATGATCCGTAAATTAATGACGAAATATACCGATATTTCCCACATGAAGTTGGTTACGGCTGCTGATGTAAGTTTCTTAAACTCGATATTAGACATTTCTAATATCATATAATTAATAGTTTACTCTTAAACTATATGGACCTTATGCATGCATAACAAAAGATTAAGTAAAGAACAATTTCTCACAAAGCTTATATGAAATGGGCACAATATTTAAACTCCTTTCAAATATTGATCTTGAGCTAGTATGATGAGGATGATCTTCCAAGTTTCAAACTAGAAACTCTCAAATAAGTTGCACCCAAGACTACCCTTAATCACTACTAAAAGATACTACACTAGTTTATTATTGTAGTCTCCCTTAAAATAATCTAAATACCTCTTATTACTACACTAGTAATGTTACTAGAAAATATAAACTTTAAGTTCTAGAACTTCTTAAGATTTAGTGAGAAGGTGGAGGAAAAATATAGAGAGATAAGCAATTTGCATGAAAAATTAATAATGAGATGATATGAGTTTTATAAGAGGAAACATGTCCTCTTGTTTGGCTCACATGGACCGGCCACTACACCACATGGATGGAGTGTTGCCTTTCAATTGTTATTAACAAGAAAGGTTGAGTGTTGGTAATAGCTTTTGTGCAATGATTATGTCTAATTCTTAATTAGAATAATACACAAAAATCACCCTCTTTGTATACTATCATAAAACCGGTGCACCCATTATAAAATTGGTGTCCATTTTATTTTTGCATTTTGTCATTTGTCACATATGTGACATGTGACATGTAACATGTAATCTTTACTTATAAAAGTGCATTTAACCAATTTAAATGCAATTTCATAACAATAAATTAGACTTAACATTTTAAGTCACAATTTGTAATAACATGTAAATAAAATGGGTCATCTCATAGTTGGTTAAAATAATCTACAACAATTTGTAATTATAATTAACCAATTTAGCTTATCTTAAATGTTTCATAAACATAATGCATTCTTAGTAATATAACAATTAAGTTACTAAAATGAATCTTATTTAATCATATTTGTAACACCCGGAAATGTACCCTATTTTTCTAGTAGAAATATTTTACGAAATCTTTTCAGCAAAATTTAGTTTTAATTTATAATTTTAAGTTTCGAGTCGAATTTAGAATTTCCGAGTTCATATTTGGAATTTCTGCGAGATTCCATGAGAATCCCGTCTTAAGGCGAGTTTGACTTTTCTTGACTTTTGAGTCGAGTTTGACTTTCCTTGACTATTGGAACCGTCTTTGACTTTTTCCTACACAACTCACTCTACTCCTTAACCTAATATTTCATTCAACACAAAATCAAACACATTTCTTCCTCTCTAAGAAATCTCAACTTTCCCTCTTTGATATCGATCTTAGAATTGTCGTAACTTCTTCGTTACTTGATAGAATTTACGTAAGTTCATCTTATTCTTCTTCCCTAACCTTCCTCTATCCGTATTGATTTTAAAAGTATCGTCTTTCTCGCTTTTCAAACTTTCCGTCTTTCTCAAGATGAACTTTATTCATCTTTTTACGATCTATTTGTAGGTGGTGACCTCCAAGATCCCGACAAAGACTATTTCCTTATAGAAGAGGAGCTTGACGATTAGTAGAGACGCTTAAAGGTAACGGTGAAGGGTTACTCGGTATCATTTACGTGTTTTACATGTTTATATGCTAGAAATCGTATTTAGAATACGATGAGAAAGATTAGGAACCATGCTATGATTAATGAATGATGTTATATGATGAATGTTGATGATATATATTGATTGTTGATGATTATAAAAAGTATATATGAGAATTGGATTGATTTGGTTAAGTGAGCAAGGCTCACGGGTGAACTGGTGCTCCTGGCCGGTCGACCGGCCGCCGGTCTGCCAACCGGCTGGGAACACATCAGTAACACCCTTGGAAATTTTGGATTTGTATGAAGAGGGGCTCTGTGCCGGTCGACCGGCCGCCAGTCTACCGACCGGCCCAGACCACATTTCTCTGTTTTTGGTGATTTTTGGATTTTGCCTTGTGTTCTGTGCCGGCCCACCGGCCACCGGTCTCCTGCCCGGCCTGGAACACGGCTGTATGCATTTCCTATAATTTCTAAAACTCGTAATTTATAATAGTTCGCATGATCCGTTTATCGTATAATTTTACGTAGTGACTTATAATATTCATGTTTTGGATATATGATATCTTATTCGCTTGTATCACATGTTTCGTGACGGTTTTCGATATGTCCCCACTTTGAGTCGGGTTTTTACAAATGTTACTGTTTGAGCACTGTTTTGTCTTGTGCTTTGTATGCTCATTCCCTTGGCTACCTTCCCGTTCGTAAGGCTGGAATGTCGGAACGGAGAGGTATCCTACTGCTTAAATGCACGTGTTAGTGGGCATATGACGACGTTGTTGGGAGTTGAACGCTATGCGTTGATCGACCCGGCCGTCAA
>JAIUZE010017265.1:0-11560 GCA_022085475.1 Heliosperma pusillum | reverse complement strand
ACCCACATTCTCGGTAGATCAATTCACGAAAGAGGCGGAAAACGAGCTCAAGCCACATAACATGCGGTACGCTACATGCAAATAACCCCACCTCGCAAGTATACAACATTTGACGGCCGGGTCGAACAACGCATAGCGTTCAACTCCCAACAACGTCGTCGTATGCCCACTAACACATGCAATTAAGCAGTAGAACACCTCTCCGTTCCGACATTCCAGCCTTACGAACGGGAAGGTAGCCAAGGGAATGAGAATACAAAGCACAATACAAAATAGTGCTCAAACCGACTCATTTGTAAAAACCGACTCAAAGTGTGAACATATCGAAAACCGTCACAAAACATGTGATACATGCGAAAGAGATATCATATATCCAAAATATGAATATTATAAGACATTACGTAAAATTATACGATAAACCGATCATGCGAACTATTATAAATTACGAGTTTTAGAAAATAAAGGAAATGCAGACAGCCGTGTTCCAGGCCGGGCAACAGACCGGCGGCCGGTAGGCCGGCTCAGAACACAGGGCAAAAATCCAAAAATCACAAAAACAGAGAAATGTAGTCTAGGCCGGTCAGTAGACCGGCGGCCGGTGGGCCGGCACAGAATACAACCCCAAAATCCTAACATCACTACAGATGTGTTCTAGGCCGGTCAAGAGGGAGGCGGCCGGTACCCCGGCTCAGAGCACACCACTACCAAACACAAAAATCACAAGTTTGGAAACTATCAAAATAAGGGTCTACTTCAAATGGTCATAACTAGAGTTCTAGATATGGGAATGCATAAATTCCAAGTCGAGGTGATAGCTTATCCTCTTACGGTTCCAACGAGTGGTCACAAGACCAAAACAAGCAAGTAACGAAGGAGTTATGATCATTCTACGAAAAAGGGTCGGTGCAGGAAATTCCTAGCCGGGCACTAGACCGGCTGCCGGTCCTTCGGCCAGTAATACAATTCCACCCGAGAACAACAAGCACCAATTCTATCATTTTCAATTCTCCTAATTCACTTCTAATAATTACCAATAATCAATATTCATCATCAACAATCAAATACAAAATCATAAATCATAACAGTATTCCTAAGCTCTATCCAGATTCCCAAATACGATTTCTAACATATAAAGCATGCAAAACACGTAAATGATACCGAGTAACCCTTCACCGTTACCTTTACGCGTCTTTAAACGGTTACTAAGCTTTCCTAGTAGTCTCCACCTACAATTAGGCAATATAAGATGAATAAAATTCATCTTGAAAAAGACGGATAATTTAAAAAGCGAGAAAGACGGTAATTTTATTACCAATACGGATAGAGGAAGGTAAGAGGGAAAGAATAAGACGAACTTACGTGAATTCCGACAAGAAACGAGGGAGCTACGATGAATCAAAGATCGAAAAGCTATGGAGGCAATGTTTCTTAAGGAAGAAGCAAAACTTGGTTTGTGTTTGATTTTGTGTTGAATGAATTTTAGGTTAAGGAGGGAGTAGTGTGAGTTATGTAGGAGAAAAGTCAAAGACGGTTTCCAACGTCAAGAAAGTCAAAGACGACTTAAAATTCAAGAAAAGTCAAAGACGACTTAAAATTTCAAGAAAAGTCAAAGACGACTTAAAATTCAAGAAAAGTCAAACGCGACTCAAAAGTCAAGAAAAGTCAAACTCGACTCAAAAGTCAAGAAAAGTCAAACTCGCCTTAAGACGGGATTTTCATGGAATCTCACAGAAATTCCAAATACGAACTCGGAAATTCTAAATTCGACTCGAAACATAAAAAGCTAATTTAAAACTTAAATTCGCTGAAAAGATTTCGTAAAATATTTCTACTAGAAAAATAGGGTACATTTCCGGGTGTTACACTAGAGGTGGGTTATGGCTATGAAACCAGAATCGCAATTCGTTAGTGTTCGTTTTTTACGGTTTATTATCTATCTATAAGTCGAACAAAGATTATTTAATAGATTAATTTGCACTAAATTATATCAAATACGAATTCAAAGACTGGACATGAACAGATCTAACCTCTAAAGACACGATCTTGATCTAAAGATAAGAAAAACCCGCTAATATTGAATTATTAGGGATAAAAAATGAACTATCTAAATATGAAAAAAGTGATTTAAATAAGACTATGAATCTTACATGAATTAAATAAAGTACAAAATAAAATACAAAAGATGGGATTATTACACCCTCAGACTTACATGCTTGACGAAACGAGATTAACTAAGTTGCGTTTTAGTGATAGCTCGTCTCGAATGCAAAGAATGTGCCCTTGATAAAGGACTAAAGATTAATTGATTAAGTGATTATGTGTAGTGGTCAAATTGGTCGGTCATGCAAAACGAGACGGGTACCCAGAAGGATCTGAGCTTACGTGCCTTCAAAGTGAGAACGAAGCTCTCCTTTTATAGCAGATAAATAGTAAGAGTTTGGAAAAACTCGAACTAGGAAAGAAATCTAGAAAATAATCCGGAAATAGGAAAATCGAATTGGGGAAGAGGCGTAGCAGGAACTGCGACTCTTGGAAGAGGCGCATCACCTGCTGCGTTATTTCTGAAGAAGTATCCTACTTTGAAAGAAAGATTTCACGTTTCCTTTATGGAGTTGCGGTTGATTTCGAATTTCTTTAAAAAATATACGGATATATTTTACCAAAAAAAGATTAGTTTTGAAATATTAAAATATACGAAATATTCTTGAGCGTTCAGACTCGGTTTTAAAAGACGGTTTATAGAAAATGAAGCGGTTTTTGACCCGGACTCCAAATAAACTCTAATGACTGTCAAAACGACCGTATCGACACGTAGATGACGACCAATGGGTAGACACAAGTATTTGACCTATCAATTGACGATAAACTTATGAACTGTTATAAATCGTTTCCCATACCAAACATCCGACCCAATCATCACTAGGTGGTTGGCGGAAGGTGAAGAACCGAGGTATTTACAAAGCCCCCACTTTGACTGAGGCTTAGACAAGGCAAAAGTCAAAGTATAGCCTTCAGGTTAATCGAAGATTACAACCTGACAACTATGGCGACGCGAGGCGGTTCAAGGGGTCTGAACCAAGGAGCTGTCGTCGGGAACATTTTAGCGTCTGTCGACCATCAGGGAAGGTCGTTTAAAGTCCATTAGCTACGTATGAAAGCTCTCCAGCCATAAGAAGGAGTCATACCTGAGAATTTTCTTACTTGTAATTGAGGTGCACTATGAGGCTTGCCAGTTGTTGAAAGGGCATATGTAAAGAGGCTCGCCAACCGTTGAATGGGCGCGTGATGCAGCTCGCCAGCCGTTGAAAAGGGCGCGTATAAAGGCTCGCTAGCCATTGAAAGGGCGCGTGATGAAGCTCGCTAGCCGTTGAAACGACGTATACGAGAATTTGTCTGTCTCTCTCATCAGGCGAACTCTCGTTGGGGGAAACACATGTTGAGGTAGAACTCTACTAGGGAAAGGGCGCAGCAAGAGCTGCGACTCCTGCTAGGGATTGCTTGAAATTGCTTGATGTGATCGAAAGATCAATATTTGACATTATTATCTCTTTTTGCAGGCATGGGTGTACTCCTACTTTCCGGGCTTTGCGCCCAAGAGGACGGAGCCTGAGCCGCGAGCGTACCCAGTTGTGAGGGATTGGGTAATGTGTTGTAAGAAGAGCCATCGTTCTTCTTAGGATGTCTGCAGGAGATCGAGGTGGCAGGCGCCGACCCCTAGCTTACTCCGAGAGGTTGGAGTATACTGATGCGGCTGGCTCCGTGGCAGCATCTTGTGAGGAAGGTGGGATTCCGATTTTGGCTATCTCCTTTATTTTTATTGCATAGGAATGCAATTATTTGATCCTTGTATGTATCTGAATGCAGGTGGTACCGTCTCCGCAGGTTACGTTGTGGAGGGTGGCCAACCGGCTGAGGGCTATAGGTATTGAGACACTTGTAGGCGGCCGGGACCGACATGTATGAACCTCTCACTCCTTGTTCATTTTGTTGTATTTTGAGATGAGATAACTGAAATGAGGCATTTCTTTGCAGAGAGCCTTGGAGTATGAGCTGGCAGAGTCTCGGAGGGAGACAACGGAGTCCCGGGAGGAGATAGCTATGTCTATTGAGGGAGTTAGAGGACATAGATACTGAAATTTCTGCTCTTGAGGTTCTAGCTAGGCTCGGTTATGAAGAGGACTAGCCGTTTTATTTTGGTTGTAGACTTTGGACTTGTTTTGGATATGTTTTGCATATTTTGGATTTTGTTTTGGGCAGAAGCCCCCAGTTGGATGTATATATTCCCTTCTTTAACTGTATTTCATGGCTTGAGTGCCTTTGCTGTTGGATATTTCTTCTGTTCCTACAGGTTAGCTTAAAAACATGCTTGGTAGCTGACGGTTTCTGCCGTCATGCTGCCGAAATCACACAGAGATTGACATAAATACACGAATAACTCACCTATTGCATATTGGTGGCCTAAACTGACGCTAAACGAAAAGAGGTCTACAAAAAGCGGTTTTGTAAAAAGAAATGTATAAGTTTGGGAAATTTATAAGTGTGAAAGACTTGAGAAGAAAAGAGGAGTGAAATGATCCTTCTAAATAAGTGTGCTCATTTGGTGGCCATGTCGATTTTTGTCTTGAAAAGCGAACCCGACGAGGATTAAGAAATCCAAAACCTTGGTAATTCGGCGTTTTTACCAAATCTACATCCTATAGGAATAGGAAATTATAGACGAATATGAATTAGAAAGGAGCAAATGCTGGAAATTCTGAGAAGAAATGGAGCTGCACAAGAGCTCAACATGCCTTTGCTTAGAAGAGATCATCCTTGGCCTTGATAATAAACAGGCTAACCGCGAGCTTCCATATTTGGGGAGTCCTATCACTTTACAGGTATTAATCTTTCTTTCTTTAATTTTTTCTTTTTTACTTTTTTTGTTTCGTTTCGTTTTGTTTTTCTGTTTTTTTTACTCCCCCTTTTGCTGTAGGTATGGTTGATGGAATGCTTGCTGTTGGGTATTGATCGAGCCCCCAGTCAATTACCATGAGGACTAGGCTCTATATGGTGGACTTCACCTGGGTTCCCAACTATTGGGAGAATAAGCTGAAAGGTGAAGGTGGCCCACTTATCCGATGGATTGTGCCATGGTGGCACCTCAGGACAGTTACTGGCTCATCATCCTTGGACCCAACTCAATCACTTGGCATTCCTGGTTTGAAGTTTATGGTATGCATATTTCCGGAGAGACTGGTGAGGCAAGTTTGCCTTAAAAAGAGGATCTCAAGAGTTGATACTATTCCCCTGACTGCCTTGGCTCATACTATAGAGTCTTTTAGGGAATGGGCCACTAGATGGGTGAAAATGAATACGTGGTTCATATCCATTCCTGTTGGCTTCCTATGGGTATCTGACTCATACCGGAGATGGAGGAAGGCTAGTACTCCTGAAGAGCGCTAGAAGCTAAGGAAACGTGAGCCTGTGGATTGCAAAATTCATGATACTAGTAAAGAGAAGTCAAAATATCTAACTGAAAGGGAGGAAGAAAACTGATTCCTAGTCGCGCATCCAGCGAAGAGATCGAGGACTAATCCTGCTGCAAGGGTGGTGATAGAAAGAAATGGGAATGCTAGACCCCGAGAAAGACAATTGGTGATTAGATCTGAGGTAACGCATGAGCGCTTGGCTCGCGGTAGAGATAGAGATAGAAAAAATGATAAAGGCAAAAAAAAGATGGAAGATAAAGTGTAGCATGTGCTTTACTCTACTCATGCACCTATTCATTAGAAAAAAATGAAATCAAACCCTGCGCGTAGTTCAAAAAAATGAACTTAGAAAAGGGTAACATGTGCTTTACTATACTCCTAAAAGGAAATACAATTCGATTTGTTTGATGACATGAAGATTATCCAAATGTCATAATGCAAGAGCATAACGACATTAAATTCAACTGGTCAGGGGCGGTTTTATTTTGTGTCGCATGAGCAGCACGTGGGGTTGCGCGAGGCGCGTTTTCTTAGTACATGCTAAGGGTAGTACCGTTTTAATTGGTCTAGGTTGGTAGGGTTAGAGAATTCATTCCCGTTTAGGTCTGTGATTCTAACCACACCCCCTGATAGTATGGATTTGACTAAGAAAGGTCCAGTCCAGTTAGGTTTAAACATTCCTCGTGGTTTGACAGGTAAGAGAGCTATGACTGATTTGAGCACTAAATCCTCTTCTTTGATGTTTCTGGATTTAAGTCTTTTGTTGAATGCTCGTATGATACGTGCCTGGTATGTCTGTACATTGTGTAATCCACGCAGTCTACCTTCGTCCAATAGGATGAGTTCATCATATCTATCCCTCTTTGTGATACACGGGTTTCGTGATCCTTTCCAATCTGTGGTGCACGGGACACCACAGATGGAGAAACTGTTGGAGCTAGTGTCCTCCACAGTTAGTGCGATAACATGAATAAATCTCTTACAGGTTCACAGGGTATACGTAGTATTCTTATCAGTTGATTAACGTTTATCAATAACGGTTGGCTTGCTAGGAGTTTGACGTTATTGTCATTTTAATGGCGGTGATCAACCGGTCCCTAAAAGTCACTCCTAAAGGATGTGTCTGAAAGATGTGATTATATGAAAAATATAATCATATTGATGCCTTATTATATGACTAAAAGGTTAGTCGATGGATATGACTAAAAGGTTAGTCAATGTAATAATGATACGATTATTTAATAACGATTAAATAATATTAGCTGAGACAAATTAAATGTAATTCGTAATTGAATATAAACCGTTATATTTAATCAATGTATATAATATAAGCTTAAACGAATTAAAATGTTAATTCGTAATTAAACATAAGATGTTATATTTAATTACCAAATTATAAATATACGGATATTTATAGTTGACGTATATATTATATTACATGCTAATATAACCGGAAAAGGAAGTAGAAAATAGCCTTTTTATACTCCTATTTTTCGGCTATTAAGAGTTACATAAAAGAAAATATCTTCTATTATTCTTTTATGGTAACTAGGTCAAAACCCTAATTACAAGAGTAGTAAAAAGAGGAGAGACTCCTCCTACTACTACCCTAGTGGAACGGCCGGATAGAAAAAAAAGAACAAGAAGAAAAATTCATATATTTCTCTCTAATTCTCTCTATCATTCATCATTACCTAAAAGAAAAATTAGCAGTAACTTTTCTCTAAAATTCTAACACAAGCAAGGCATATCTTGGAGCATCTTGGGTGAAACAATGAGGAGAATATCAATTTTGATATTGTTCATAGGCCAAATTTGCTAGGACCAAAGGTTAATTCTAAATTCCTATAATTTTGTATTATGCAATTCATTTATGACTCGTAATTCATATACTATAGTTTCGTTATAATCCGTAAAATTAATGACGAAATATACCGATATTTCCTACAAGTTGTATCAGAGCCAAGGGTTAAGACGATATAATTGTTGTATCATTACCTTGTTTTTCCATTTTGATTCATTATAATTGTTGTTTTAAAAGGTTAAGACGATAACATGATGAATTTGTAGTTGTTTTGATTTAATAAGGATTAAATTAAAATGTAAATGGAAATCGATTTGAATGTTCATTGCTATATATTTTTCGGTATTCATTGATTTAGATATTAATTTTAAATTGTTAAATTGAATCATCTAGTTTGTAACGATGTTTAATAATGATTAGATGTTGATAATTTGTACCGATCTTGAAAATATTAGTAACATCAAATTAAATTGTATATTTTTTAAAAAAAATCTGTGGCTGCCAAAAGAAAAGAAAAAAAGTTTTTCGTTTTTTTATTTTTTTGGCCGTAAGTTTTTGTTATAATTCGTTATAATGATAATGTTTTGTTTATTGTTGTGAAGAAGTTCACAATAATTGGATACCCAATTATTTTAAAGAGGTTTAAAATAATGTTTTATTAATTCATGTTAAAGAATATGAATTAAAATTGGATTATGTTTGGTTGGGGTTATTGTGATTAATGAAAGAATTGTCACATAATTTTGATCATTTTAAAAGGTGGTTTGGATAAATTACTCGTCATAATTAAAGAATTATGTCTTGAATGATTAATTTATAGTTGATGCATTTTATCTTGTTGAATGAATGGTTGAATGGTTTAATTTACGTATGTTTGCAATTGGTTGTAATTTGTATTACCTAGTGTGGCCTTAGTTGATCATGTTTTCGTAATGATGGAAACATGATCTTTGATGTAATTTTGATATCTTGAATCTCCATTTTATTTTTCATTAAATTACGTTTTTAAATTAGAATGTAAATAGGTTATATTTTGTAATTTATTAAATGTATTTTGAGAAGACTAAAGATGGAGATCGGATTGCTCACTCCCGCTACATTGACCTAGATGGAACATCAAGACAAGCTTCTCGTGCCCAAATGGGTTGCATTCCAAAGTTGTATTTTTGTTCATTTTGGTAGATAGGCCACACAAGGACTTTGTAATATTTTTATGTATTTTTCCGTTCTTGTTGCTTTTCATCACATGATAGTTAGTGCATCATATTCCGACTAAACCAAACCACCTACTACTAAAATGCATGAAAATTGACTCATATAGTTTGAATGTTAGTTATCATGGACATAAAGATGTCACTCGATTTTAAGCCATCATTTTAGTTTATTCATTCTCGCATGCTAGATATTAGTTCACTTAAAATTGAATTAAAATAAAATTGATGGGATATTCCTCTAAACCAAAAATTGAGACTAGTCTTTGTAGGCCAAACTACTATGAATCCCTTCTTCATCGGTAGGCATATAGGACATTACTCTCCATATGACCCCTTCTACGTTGGGTAAGTAGTGTGTGTTGACCTATTTTATCTCAACATTATAGTCCGAAGAGTTTCTCGTGATTATGATGGACTAAAGATAGAATTTACAAAAAATTATCGACCAAGAATTCTAAAGGTAGAATTAGCCAAGAGGTTGGCTTATCAATTTACAGATAATTGAGTCTTGGGATCATTTATATAATTCTTGAGGGAGGTCAATTGTATAAATGCTCGAGTCTTTGCATTAAAACAAATTTTGCACTAGACTTAAATTCAAATCGATGAGTATGCTTATTATGTTTTTCTTCTTTTTCAGTGTAGAACTCGTTTACATTGATAATACTGCATATAACAAATGGCCGGAAATACTGATATCCCTATGCCAAGTGCCAGGCTCGCGCGCGAATCCTGGCTTAAAGCTTTTATGGACCACATGAATCAGTCCACGCGACTGAAGAATGACGGGTCCAACTTTGCGGACTGGGAGGCGGCATTACGGAATGCTGCCATTGCTGACGGTAAGCTCAAGTACTTAACTGAGCCAATACCGCCAAACCCAGGCCCCAATGCGAGAGCTAACGAGACACTTGAATATAGTGACTTCGTTATGGAAGCGGGTGCGATAAAGAACGTACTCATCTTTGAAATGGAAAGCAATTTGCAAAGACGCTTCATTGCCCAAGGTGCAAACAAGATTTTCACCACGCTTACTAACGAATTCTCAAAAGCACCGAGGATCGTTACTTATGAGCATACCTGTCGCTTCTTTGAGGCGAAACTTCAGAAGGGCCAACCGGTTAGCCCACACATTCTTGATATGATTGAGAATGTCGAGAAACTGGAGGCACTTGATTGCAAAATCAGTGAGAGCATAGTCATTGATCGAGTGCTTCATTCACTTCATGATGGTTTTGCCCTTTTCAGGGCAAATTACTATATGAATGATATGAAGAAAAGTCTTCATCAGATACACTCACTTCTCGTACAGACCGAGAATGATATGAAATTGAGTGGGAGCATGAAGCAAGATGTTCTCATGATTTCCAACAAGGGCAAAGGTAAGGGCAAGGCTCGTGGCGACTTAGCTGTAGGAAAACCAAAGTTTAAAAAGTCAGGAAACGGCAAGAGTGGGCCTGGTGAGACCAGTGGCTCACAAGGCAAGGCAAAGAGCAAGGACAGTAACATGGAGTGCCACCATTGCCACAAGACTGGGCATTGGAGGAGGAACTGTCCCGTGTACCATGAGGACATAAAAGCAGGCCGCGTCACTCCTGTTGGTATGTCATCTTTTATTCATATGACTGAGATTAACCATGCAAGTTTCGGAACTTGGGTACTTGATACTGGTTGTGGTTCTCATTTGTGTAATCATTTGCAGGGCCTAAGAAACATCACACCTCTCGCAAAGGGTGATGTGGACCTGCGAGTGGGAAATGGAGCAAGAGTTGCTGCGGATTCAGTGGGAACATATGTAATCCAACTCCCGAGTGGTTTTGAGTTATATTTATATAACTGTTGCTATGTAAATTTTTCAATAAAGGACAATAGCTGTATTTTCTCTTTTAATGAAATGATTTATGGCAAAGCAGTTTCCATGAATGGAATTTATATCTTAGATCAAACCACAGACATATTGCATGTGAATAATAAGAAATTAAAGGTTGGTGACAAAGATCAAAATTATCTATGGCACTGCCGTATGGGACACATAAATGAGAAACGTGTAAAGAAGCTCATTGACAATGGGACTATCTCCCCATTTGATTACGAATCATTTGGCACGTGTGAATCATGTCTTATCGGTAAAATGACTCGAATTTCCTTCAAAGGTGTTGGAATGCGAGCTAGTCACCTATTAGGACTCATACATACTGATGTATGTGGACCTATGTCAATAAACGCAAGAGACGGCTATAGATATTTTATCACTTTCACGGATGATTTGAGTAGATAGGGATATGTCTACTTAATGAAGCATAAAAGTGAGTCCTTTGAAAAGTTCAAGGAATACTAGAATAAGGTTAAAAACCAACTGGGAAGAAAGATTAAAGCACTTTGTTCAGATCGTGGTGGCGAATATCTTTCAAATGAGTTTTATCAACACCTTAAAGACTGTGGTGTAGTATTACAGTTAACTCCACCTGAAACACCTCAATTAAATGGTGTATCCGAACGGAGAAATCGAACATTACTTGATATGGTTCGATCCATGATGAGTCACACGGTAGTACCTGATTCATTATGGGGTTATGCTCTTTTGTCAGCTGCTCTTATACTTAACCGAAGTCCGTCTAAAGCTATAGACAAGACTCCATATGAGTTATGGAAGAGAACGGTCCCTAACTTGTCCTTTATTCGGGTTTGGGGCTGCGAGGCTTATGTCAAGTAGAGACACGAGGATAAGCTCGGTCCGCAATCGGTCAAGACATACTTTATTGGTTATCCAAAAGGAATGTTTGGTCATTACTTCTATTCGCCTACCAAACAACGAGTTTTTGTTGCGGCTAGTGCAAAGTTCTTAGAGAAAGAGTTTCTCGAGAATAAGTCAAGTAATAGAGCCTTCGATCTGTCGGAGATTCAAGAACCAACAACCGAGCCACCAATGGAGGAAGAGGTTTCTTCAACTTCTGCTACGGTTAACATCCCTATTGAACCTAGGAGGTCGGGTAGAGTCTCCATTCCTCCAGACAGATACATTGGTATGGTCGAGGAGAATGAGAGAGATAATGTTTTACTCCTAAAGAGTAACG
>JAIUZE010017264.1:0-12603 GCA_022085475.1 Heliosperma pusillum | reverse complement strand
ATCCTTACTTGTGGAATTTTTGCCAAGATCAACTTGTGAGAAGATGTGTGCCCGAGAGTGAGATCCCTTCCATCTTACATCATTGTCATGACTATGCTTGTGGAGGACATTTTGGGCCACAAAGAACCGCTAGAAAAGTGCTTGAATGCGGTTTCTTTTGGCCAAGCCTTTTTAAAAATGCCCACAAATTTGTAAAGACTTGTGACCGATGTCAAAGGGTGGGGAATTTGACAAAGAGAAATGAGATGCCACAACAACCTCTTTTATATTGTGAGATCTTTGATGTGTGGGGAATTGATTTTATGGGCCCTTTTCCAAATCCCGGTGGTTATTTGTACATCCTCTTGGCGGTAGACTATGTGTCAAAATGGGTTGAAGCCATTCCTACCCGCACCGATGATGCCAAGGTAGTAGCCATTTTCATTCAAGAGACCATATTCTCTCGGTTTGGCTTTCCAAGGGCTATCATTAGTGATAGGGGGACCCATTTTTGCAACAAGGTGATTGGAGGCCTTCTCAAGAGGTATGGGGTGAATCATAAAATTTCCACGGCCTACCACCCACAAACAAATGGGCAAGCCGAACTCTCAAACCGCGAAATTAAAGGAATACTTGAAAAGACGGTGAATCCGGATAGAAAGGATTGGAGTAAGAGGCTAGTTGATGCATTGTGGGCATATAGGACCGCTTTCAAAACCCCCATTGGCATGTCCCCATTCCGTCTCATCTATGGCAAGGCTTGCCACCTCCCCGTGGAGGTTGAGCACAAAGCCTATTGGGCTATCAAATCTTTCAACCACAACCAAGATGAGAGCGGTATGCACCGGAAGCTTCAATTACAAGAACTTGAAGAAATTCGCCAAGATGCTTATGAGAACTCTTCCATCTACAAAGAGAAAACAAGAAGATGGCATGATAGGATGATAAACCGTAGAGTTTTCAAGGAAGGTGACAAAGTTCTTGTGTTCCAAAACCGGTTTAAGCTCTTTCCGGGCAAGTTGAGGTCAAGATGGTTTGGACCTTACACCGTCAAGAAAGTGTTTACTCATGGGGCTATTGAAGTGGAGGGGCCCGGGGATGGAAAGCTCCTCAAAGTGAATGGCCACCGTCTCAAGCACTACTTCCAAGGATGTACCCGGGAGGGGGAAGAGGAGGTCTTGCTTGAAGACCCCATTTATCAAAGTTGAAAAGCTTGAAATAGCTAAGTCGAGCCATCGACTCTAAATAAACGACAAAACATGTACATACTCTATCCTTGTGAATATTTCTTTGAAGGTTCTTTGTTAAATCTTAGCCTTTAAGTTGTTTTAAGTTAGTTAGACATTACATCAAACAAAATTTTTTGAAGTTACTAACGGTTTTGTGAAGTTTTGCGAGTTTTTGGCCGCCTCGGGATGCGTGCCACGGATAAAAAGTTCGGGAATCGATGGAATTTAAATATTGGAGGTTATTATGGACCATTGAAGTGAATTTGCAAGTATGGAGGTGTTTGGAGCACTTAGCAAAAATTTTGCTAAGTGCAAAAGGCAAGGTGATCCGGCAGTGAAGGACGCAGCCTGCGTCGTAGGACGCAGCCTGCGATGTGACGACGCAGCCTGCGTCGTAGGACGCAGCCTGCGTCGAGCGCAGATTTCGTTTTATGCTTTAGCCTTTTCCCGTGTTCTTCATAAAACACAAAATTCATCTCCTTCTTTGCTTTTCACGACAAACACACCCAAAACCTACCCCAATCCCTCAAAAATCCATCTTTCTCACTCAAATCTTCCACAACTTTCATCAAAATCAATCCCATTCTTCTCCCTAATCATTATTCTACACTCAATAACCCCAAAAATCAATCTCACTCACCCTAAAACTCAGAAAATCCGTCTTAAAAAAAACCTAGATTTTTTCCCTCAAATTCGTTTTTTCGGGTCTTTAGTTGGGTTTTTAAGGCTACTTGTCGAATTCCTACCTATTTCTAATCATCAAGGAGCTTGAATCTTGTGGAAAAGCAAAGGTATAACTTCATACTCGAATTTTTCATTATCCTTCAAGTTTTTGCTCGAATTAGGCTAGCTTTAGTCCTAGGTTGAGTTCCCCTTTCCCCTTGCTTGATTGTGTAGTTAGGATTGGATAAAGTTTTCTGAGTAAGGTAAAGAAATTCAACAAACACTAGCTTTTTGAGGTGTAGAAATTGTTGCACACCAAGTGTTTGTTGAATTGCTTGAGTGAAAAAACTTTTCGAGTGATTGCTTGTTATTGTTGTAGTGTGTTGTTTGTTACATTTTGCAGATATGGCACCAAAGATCTCTAAGTTGTTTGGCAAGGGAAAAAATAAGAGGGCCGCGGTGAGTGAGCCCGACACCGAGGTTGAAACGGTGTTCATGGGTTATGAGTGGATGCAAGCTCAACATAAGAAAATTTGGGATCAAATATCCACTCACCCTCTTGTAGCAACCAAATTCTTTTGCCCAACCACCCTCCATGCCTTAGGCATGTTCGACTTGACAAGGGACATGCTAGCTAAAGTAGGGCTAGAGGCTTATCTCGAGCAAAACTCCTGGGATTACACCTATAGGCGTTTTGCATACGAGTTTCTAGCAACCTTGTCGGAGTTGGATGTGCCCGAAGGTGCGGAGAAAGCCTACCGATTCCGATTGAACCAAACTTGGCATGAAGCCCCAACTTCCGAAATCCGTCAAATCCTAAAAATCACCCAGCAACCGGTAGACATTAGATGCCCAAGGGGCAAAATGCACCAGATGTGGGATAACATTGCCGATGACCATGGCCCGTCTAAGGATGCCAAACTGTCAGCCATCACCCACCCCGTACTCCGCCTAATTACTAGGTTCCTTACCACCATTATCAACTCCGCGGGAGAACCCACCAAAGTGCCGGAGAAGATCCGGCTATGTTTGTGGACTATGCTTCCGGAGGGGGTAGGGATCCCGGATTGGGCCGATTTGTTTTTGAGAGCTTGCATCAAGCATAGGCAAAAATCGGCAAGGGCAAGCATCCATTGTGGGGGGGGTGATTTCTTTCTTGGTAAGGCATTATGAGGGGGGCATCAGTAATGATCAAGCGGTGAACATTTATAGGGGGTTGACGAGGTACAACCGTCTTGGGCTAGAGGAAGTGCATATGTTTAAGACTAGCAAGGAGCAACCCTTAAAAGGGTTTTGGTTGGGAAGTGACGGGCTAAGCTACATGAAGTTGCCGAGACCTCAAAACAATCCTTTACCTAGAGGACCCGCGGCGTGGGATTTTGTTTGTCCTAGGGAGGAAAGTTTGGGGGTAAGTAGTGCGGAGGAGGAGGAGGAGGTAGAAGAAGTGCCTTTGAGGCAAAGGAGGGTAAGGAGAGAAGGTGGTGAGGGAAGTGAGCATTTGAGAGAGGAGATTAAAATCCTTGCAATTGAGCAAGGACCTTCCCAAACCACCAATTTTGAACAACAACAACAACAACAACAACAACAACAACAACAACAACAACAACAACAACAACAACAACAACAACAACAACAACAACAACAACAACAACAACAACAACAACAACAACAACAACAACAAAACAACAACAACAACAACAACAACAACAACAACAACAACAACAACAACAACAACAACAACAACAACAACCACCACCATTTCATTTCCAATCACCATTCCAAAGCCACCATGATACCGACACCCCCATGTTTGATGCGGAGGGTCGTTCTAGCACCCCCGTGGAGCCATGGCAACAACAAATGGCTAACTATTTTGCTAGCACCAACGACGTCTTGGCACACATTAGTGGGAGGGTGGATGCCTCAAACACTTGGCAACAACTTCAAGGAGGTAGGCTTGAGAGTTTGGATGATTGGCACAATGTTGTGGAGGAGAGGGAGAGATTGAGAGCGGAGGCCGAGAGGGCTCAAAGTGAGGAATGGAGGAGGATGCTAGACGGGCAAGAGGAGGCCCGCCTTTGGAGGGAACAACAAGATAAACGGTTGCGGGAACAAAATGAAATGTGGGCCACCCAAAATGCTTGGAGGGAGCAAGCTACGAGCCACTTTAACGTTCAAAATGAGCGCCACCACACCTATCTTCAAGACTCCTTTGAGGATGCGGTGGCACATGAGGACGTCTATGGCTTAGCTAGCTCTCTCTTTGGGATGTCCATGCAACAAAACCCGGGCTACCCTTTTCCTTACACCCAAGCAACCCTTGATGAATGCATGGAGCGAAGAAGGCGGATTAGAGAAGATAGGGATAGGAGGAGAAACCAAGGAGGTGCCTCGGGGTCTTCTCCTTTCGATAATTGATGAGGTAACATTTTTTCTTCTCCTCCACAATGAGGACATTGTGTATTCTAAGTGTGGGGGAGAAGATTGTACATAGTTAGTTTGTTTTTTTGATGCATTGTAATAATTTTTTTTTTTATGTCTTTATTGTTGAAGAAAAAGAAAAGAAAAAAAAAAAAAAAAAAAAAAAAAAAAAAAAAAAAGAGAAAAAAAAAAAAAAAAAAAAAAAATTTGAAAATCCCGGCTAGGTGAAAACCCACAAGGGTGGGCACCTAGGCAAGATTGGGAAGGTGGCCGAGGACGGAATGAAAACCCGAAAGGGCATTCCGGGCAAAATGAAGAATCGAGTTGCGAGCCACCAATGAGAGAAAAGGAAAAGCTAAGGTGAAAACCCGAAAGGGCACCTTAGGCAAAATGAGGGATTTTCAAGAAAAAAATGAAAAAAAATGAAAAAAATGAAAAAAAAAAAATTTGAGCATAATTATTCCTATGATGATAATTTTTGGAGGAATAAGAAGGGAGTGATAAGGAGGAAATTTGGAAGGAGGCTAGCTTAGGATACCATTTATTTTTATTTTTGAGTCACAAAACTTTGTTTCAAATTGGTTGATTTATGTTGGTGGTCGCTTGGTTGTGCAAATTGTGAAGTTTGGGGCCAACCAAGTAACCATGATTTGCATTAGTGGAGTAATAAGGGGGTGATATAAGGAGTGGATTTGTGTGAAGGTTGTTGAGAAAGACCATCTCGCTATGCCTTGGGATAAGGCAAAGATGGTCATACTACTTAATTTGGAGCTATAAGGAGGGAGGAGTTGATTTGAGTCGGAGTAGGTGGCATGTCGTGTCCTTAGTCTTGAGGGATGATATAAGGAGGGGGAGTGAGAGAAGAGTGTCACAAGAATTGAGTCTTTTTATTTTGTTTTTTGTAATTGGTGGATTGTTTAAGAGGGAGTATAAGAAGGGTGTAGTGAGGGAAGAGAGGTCAATACCTCCACACACACTTTGTTGGGCTCATGTCATTTGTGCTAATCTCGAGTTTTACTCGGGACGAGTAAAAGTCCAAGTGTGGGGGTGTTTGACAACGTCAAATATTGTCGTGTCTAGAAGCAATTTTTAGAGTCTTTCGTCTTACTTTTTACGGGTCATTAGCTATGTTTTATGTTAGTTTTAGTTTTTGTAATAATGTTAATATTTAGTATTTTAAGTCACTTTTAGAGTCAAATCCCGAAAGTCAATAAAAGTCAAACCCGAAAACCCGAGACCCAAAAGCCGGAAATTTTGAATGGGCTAGCAATGAATCATCAAGGTATGAAGACCAAGCCCATTGGGTCAATGGAAGTCAAGGCGGGGTCAATATCCATGGGGTCAACGAAAGTCAAGAAGGAAAACAAGGCAAAAAATTCGGCAGTGCTCGACGCAGCCTGCGTCGTAGGACGCAGCCTGCGTCATCTCTCAGCACGGGTTTTCTTCCTTTTCTCATCTTGTCTTTTGGAAGCCCACCTCTCAAGGCCCCTAGGTTTGCGGACCAAGGGTATAAAAGAAGATTTCTGAAGAGAGGCAAGGGCATCAAGCATTCAACATACAACATCATATTTTCCCTAGCATTTTCTCTACTTTTGTTCTTGAAGTTTGGCTTTTGTAATGGGTTTTTGCTTAGAAATGGGTTGTAATATGAAGACTATGGGTAGCTAATCTTCTTTTGCTTAGTGTAATTTGAACAAGTTCTTCCCTTTTAGCATTGTAAGACCTTTTGAATCCTTCCTTCTCTATTTAATTCCATTTTCCTTGTTTGAATTTCATTGTTGAATGAATTGTTGTTAAGACTAACCATCTTAGTAATTGTTTGTTTGATTAAATTGCTTTGTCTTGATGAATTTGGTTGATTTGTCTTGATATTTGTTGAAGCAACTTGAAAGTTTGTAACTTTGGTTTAAAAGTTGGAACCTTTTTAGTGGAATTTGGATTATTGTGTATTTAGGACATGGTTTAATGTTTTATTACATGATTCTAGCATGCTTCTTTGGTTTTGTGCTTAAAGCTTGCATCTTTATTTATGCTTATGTTTTAATAAGTATGGGTTTAGTTGTATTGAGTCATTTATGGATGGTTTAATTCATTGGTGGCTAGTTTTTAGAAGTTTGTAGTAGATAATTAGAGAAAGGAAGGAAAGGAGGGGTCTTTACTTTGTTAATTGTGGGGGAACTTGGGATAATTGCACTAAGTTATTTATCCATATTTGAATCTTTGAGTATTTAGTTGTTGTTAGTAATTTTAGACTTGATTATCAATTCTCATGAAAAACTTTCTCCATTTGTGTTTTTCCTACATGTTTCCCATTGTGAATATCATAGTTTGTAAGTAATTCAAGTTTTTTGTTTCAATTAGTGTTTTAATTTGTGGTTAGATTAATTAATTTGTTAAATCGGTTTTTAGCAAGAGTCTAGATTAGATTTTTAGCAATCATCGCCTTCCCTTGGGTTCGATCCTTGTCTTACCCTTACTACCCTTTTACTTAGGTTGGTTTGAGTCTAGATTTGGCTTTATAAATTGTTATTTGATTTAGCTAATTTGCGGATTTAACGACACCGTATAAAAAGCATCGTCAGGGGTCTCAGCCGCTGGTCTGACCGGCTGCCGGTCGACCGGCTGAGCCCAACTTCATATTTTAAAATCACGTAAAACTCCAACAATATACAGCCACTGCCCCAGCCGGTGGTCTGACCGGCTGCCGGTCGACCGGCTGAGGTCAGCAGTACACGAAAATGCCTTGTTTCATCAAAGTCGACTTTTGATAATTATCGACTATCATTCTAATTCATCAATACTCATGTAAATACTCAATAAACAACATCCATCAACAATAATACAAGTCATAAGCTTACTAACTATAATCAAAACATGGTTTCTATCCTAGAAATCACATAAAACACGTAAATGATACCGAGTAACCCTTCACCGTTACCTTTAAACTTCTCTACTAATCGTCAAGCTCCTCTTCAATAAGGTAATAGTCTTTGTCGGGATCTTGGAGGTCACCACCTACAAATAGACCATAAAAGATGAATGAAATTCATCTTGAGAAAGACGGGAAATTTGAAAAGCGAGAAAGACGATGATTTTAACATCAATACGGATAGAGGAAGGTACGGGGAGAAGAATGAGACGAACTTACGTAAATTCTATCAAAGAACGAAGAAGCTACGCGAATTCTAAGATCGATATCAAAGAGAGAAAGTTCTTGAGATTTCTTAAGGAGGAAGATATTTGTGTTTTGTGTTTGAATGAAAATTAGGTTAAGGAGGGAGTAGTGAGTTGTGTAGGAGAAAAGTCAACGGAAGTCAAAGACGGTTCCAAAGTCAAGGAAAGTCAAACTCGTCTCAAAAGTCAAGAAAAGTCAAACTCGCCTTAAGACGGGATTCTCATGGAATCTCGCAGAAATTCCAAATACGAACTCGGAAATTCTAAATTCGACTCGAAACATAAAATTATAAATTAAAACTTAATTTGCTGAAAAGATTTCGTAAAATATTTCTACTAGAAAAATAGGGTACATTTCCGGGTGTTACAATCACCCCTCCTTTTAAAAAGTTTCGTCCTCGAAACTTGAGAGTAGAAAACAAAAGTATCAAGGACAAGAATCGGTTTTCAAAATTAATACGAAAACTTTTATAAGGGAAAAATATTTATGAAACGAAGTTCATCTAGAAAACGGTTTAAAGAAGAATTTTCATAAGTGTGAAACTTTACTTACGGATCTCAAGAATGCTCGTCGCGAACGAGAACTCTAATTATCCAAACAAATCATTGTCGAAATAGTGAAATCGAAAATCAAAACCAGTGTTAGTAAGTGTAGGACTAGTTATCAGACGTCTCCAATAACAAGTACAAACATCCAACCAAACGTAAAATCCAAATATAAAAGCGAAAGAATCTATGTTCTCCAAAAAGAGGGTACACAAACCATCTTTAAACTTCTTTGAAACGTTAAATTAGAAATATAATATGGAAATTTCAAAGTTTTATCAAAGATAAAATCAAATAACAAGACATTACACGAACGTAGAGCGACTCGAACATCGAAATCACAATTCGTGATACTAAGAGGTACGACCAAACGAGTAAAATGGACTAAAAAGGGGAAGGATTGAAAAGTGGCGGATTGAGTAAGGATCAATTTGAGGGAAAAGAGAGGAATGAACCACAATGCTATCTTCCATCTATGAAAATTCAAATGTCGATCGCAACTCGACCTTACTAACCGCACAAGTAAACTAGTCCTCAAGAGAGTGCAAAATATCCTCAACATTTTCAATCATCAGATTCCTACCAAAATATTTCATAATCATGAAACTTCGAGTAATAACTTCCAATTATTCAAATTCGATTAGAATCTTCTAAGGTTCATCGGTATGGTAGACTCCACAACTAACAACCCACATAAAAATTTCACTACGAACTCTAATCTTCTTAGCTCCATCAAAACTCTTATTGGAAACCACCATCAAACTATTTTTTTTTTTTAGGGAAACAAGACCGCTAACAACCACAAGGTAAAAGAAACTTACCATGAAATCCTTTGATCCAATTTATTCCAAAATTCATTACCCTAAATTATTAACAATGAACCTTCTCATCCTCAAGAGTTGAATCACAAAACCTCAAAAGAGATAAATCACACAATCTCATTTCACTTAACTTTGCCAATCATAGAGCAATGCGACCGTACATCAATTTATTTAGTTCTTTCAAACTCTCAATACATCGGTTATCGCTTATGACAATATTCCTCAAGTTTGGTCATCCAACCCAAATTCCACAAGGCATTTATTCCTGTTAGGGTCCAACATTTAAGACAACAATTTCCCAAGTAACATTTAAAGAAATCACTAAAATTCTTAACCACAACAACCAACTACCATTATGCTTATTTCGATCCTCAAAAATGATATTGCAACTTCAAGCTTTCATAGTCTAAGACCACTAGGAGAGTTTCATCCTAAGCTTATCCTTAATTCCTTATAATCATCTAAACATGAAACTAGCTCAATAGGACGGTTAGGTATCATATTCGAAACTCCTTCAAAACATATCTACTAACCCTTACGATAGCTAATAAGAAAAACTACCTCTCAAGAGAGTAGGGATAAATGAACATGATACAAGGAACATTAGGAAGTATCATTAAAGACTACGATAAGATGAAAAAGGCGAAGGCGAAAAAGGAAAACGAGGTTGATTTAAGGAAGTGAACTACCAGACACGATCTCTGGGGGGCATCGACTTCGGCTCGACGGAGTACATAGCTGGATCCTTTAGTTTTGGCACCGGTTACGGAAGTCTGACGATCGGGACATTCACGAATGAGGTGTCCAGGCTTCTTGCAGAAAAAGCAAAAGAGGGGCCTATCATAGCATCCTACTCCAGGGTGCAAGGGTTTCCTACAACCGCCACAAAATCGACTTCGAGCTTGAGCTTGAGGGGGAGCATTGGAACGCCTCTGGTTAGTATGGGCATTAGAAGAAGAGGGAGCGAAAGGTCTTTTGTCATGGAAATTTGACCTTGGATTGAAAGAGGAAAAAGGAGATGGACTCTTCATCTTCGCCCCATCCCTAAAGACCTTCATGGAGTCCTCGGCCCGAAGGGCATCGTCATACAATTCTCCGAAAGATGTAGAGCTCCTCCTTACTTTGCTTTGGAGCAAAGCACTAAGCTTATTACGATAGTAAAAAGCTCTATCTTCATCATCCTTGATGAGTCCTGGCGCAAAGCGAGCAAGCTTGTTGAACTGGGTGGTGAAGTCTTGGGTCAACAAATCACCTTGCTTAAAATCGATGAATTCTTTGAGTCTTTGCTGCTTGAGCTTCATGGGGTAAAATCGGTCCTCCACAAGAGACTTGAAACATTCCCACTCGAAATTGATTTCAAGGATAGCGGTGGGATTGGCAATAGACCACCAGAAGTCTGCCTCCCTTACCAGGAAGAACTGAGCAATCCTTACCTTGTCCTCTTCAAGGACTTGGTATAGATCGAATTGGTTCTCCATCTCTCGAAACCATTCCGAGAGCTCGGTAGGGTCAGGCTCACCACCATAAGGCGTAATATTGCTCCTGGCAATTTGGCTAGCCACCCAAGCATAGCCTCCTTGGCAATTGTCTTCTCTATGAGGAGGGACTTGGTTGGCACTAACAACGTTCTCTTCTACACGAGGTCCAACCATCTTTAAGAAACAAAAACAAAATAAGTTACTCCTATCAATTAGCATACACAAATAGACTACCAAATAAATCCTTAACTTCTACCCAACTCTCATTTATTATTTCAAGGTCAAATAGTTTAATTTTAGGGTTCACGTGTGTGCGTCGGGAGCGATAAAGCTCTGATACCAACTGTGACAACCCTCGCGAATGCGGAAATCTAAAACATACAAGCATGTGAATTATATAGCGGAAAATACGGTATTTTAAAAACCTTTATACATGCAGGATAGAAAAATACGAGGAGTGTCAAAATATTACAAACTAAATAAAAATACCACAAGAGACGTAGTCTCTCAAAGTGTTAACAAAAGACAAAGTAATTAGCAACTAGCTAAACAACGTCTAGAGGTGTTTCATCCAGGGACAACGCCCGCTAGCTCACCCCCGAACCCAAAATAGTCAAGCAAAAAGCCATCCATGCAAGCAACCTGTTCATTCATGAAAAACATGAACGCCACAGTCAGTGGGGAGTAACTCCGGGTTCTCCCAGCCATATCACATCAAACGTACATATAAGGAAATACAAAAGTAAAATCATGCATATATAGATATACATGTGAGATACGATAAGGATAGATAGGCAATTCTATAGATAATGATAAGAACATAAGAGATACAAATCTGAACCCATCATGTTATTCAAAGACTCGGAGAAGACACTCTTAGGCAACCGAATATGCTCACTATGGCTTGCATCTCACCGTTAGCGGTATACGATTGATAAGATTGAGACTCGACAAACAAACCAAGTCAAGTCATGTGATGATCACAAAGAATCCAACATATTATCATCCAATCACGAACCAAGACAATGACGGTGTCCAATCATGCAATGACCATGAATAATATCATGAAATCACGCATTCAAAGAACGACGACTCAAAGACGACAATCTCACGGTAAATGAAACGCACTAGCATCGTGTACATGGCAAGTATGATTAAAAGGACATCCACGGGATCACATTTTCCGGAACGCATACACGATCACATTTCGTATATGTAGACTAATTTCCTCCTGGTAGGAACGATAAGGCTCCTAATCTAAACCTGGCCATATTCTCGGAATCACATTTTCCGATTCGACATGCGATCACGTTTCGCATCCAAGACTCGGTCAATCATAGACGCCGAGTACCCACATTCTCGGTAGATCAATTCACGAAAGAGGCGTAAAAGAGCACAAGTCTCATAACAAGCGGTACGCTACATGCAATCACACCACCTCGCAGAGTAATCACACAACATTTGACGTCGCGGGTCCGATCACGCATAGCGTTCAACTCCCACAACGTCCGTCGTATGCCCACTACACAGGGCAATTAAGCAGTAGGATACCTCTCCGTTCCGACATTCCAGCCTTACGAACGGGAAGGTAGCCAAGGGAATAAGAATACAAAGCACAAGACAAAATAGTGCTCAAACCGTATCATTTGTAAAAACCGACTCAAGGTGGAAACATACCAAAAATCGTCACAAAACATGTGATACAAGAGAGTGAAGTATCATATATTCAACACATTCATATTATAAGTCACTACGTAAATTATACGTTAAATGAATGATTAGAAATATTATAAATGAAAACCGTAAACAAAAATCACAAACAATATCCAGCAGGTGCCAGCCGGTCAAGCTGACCGGCTGCCGGTCCACCGGCTCAGGCCAACTATCATATGAAAATCAACTTGAATTGTCAGTGTGTCCCAGCCGGTCGACCGGCTGCCGGTCGACCGGCTGGGACCAATGGGTCATATGAAAAACAAAAGAAGAAAGGGGGGGGGTCTCAGCCGGTGGTCTGACCGGCTGCCGGTCGACCGGCTGAGCCGAACTTCATATTTCAAAATCACGTAAAACTCCAACAATATACAGCCACTGTGTAACACCCTCAAAATTTGCGGAAAGAAAAAAAATTATTTAAATACATAAAAGATAATAAAACATAACGAAGGTGTCATAAAATAAAAAGGGTCATTACAAAACGGAAATAATATTCTACAAAAGAAATATACAAGACGGGAGACATATCTCCCGTATAAATACGGAAATAAAAGAGTGTAGAATAATATACAAACTATG
>JAIUZE010017263.1:0-11428 GCA_022085475.1 Heliosperma pusillum | reverse complement strand
TTGATGATTCATTGCTAGCCCACTCCAATTTCCGGGTTTTTGGGTCTCGGGTTTCGGGTTTGACTTTCATTGACTTTCGGGTTTGACTCTCAAAATTGACTCAAATTACTAAAAACCAACATTATTACAAAAACTAAAATTAACATAAAACAAAGCTAATGACCCGTAAAAAGTAAAACGAAAGACTCTAAAAATTACTACTAGACACGACATAATTTGATGTTGTCAAATACCCCCACACTTGGACTTTTACTCGTCCCGAGTAAAACTCGAGATTGGCAAGGCAAACACAAGTCCAAACATAGCATGCGAAGGTAATGACCTCTCTTCCCTTACCTCTTCCTTCTTATATCTCCCTCAAAACACAACCACCTATTTAAACAAAAGAAAAATTTTGACTCAAGGTTGTTTTAACACTCTTCCCTTACCTCTTCCTACTTATAACTCCCTCAAAACAAGACTCGACACACCACCAACTCCGACTCATTTCAACTCAAATCCTCCCTTCTTATAACTCCCAAGAATGTAGTATGACCATCTTTGCCTTATCCCAAGGCATAGCGAGATGACCTTCATCACCAAACTCCATGCAACTCCACTACTTATACCACCCCCTTATTACTCCACTAGTGTAAGGCATGGTTACTTGGTTGGCCCCAAACTACACAATTTGCACAACCAAGCAACCACCAAGAGAAATCCACCAATTTGGAACCAAATTTGTGACTCAAAATAAAAATAAAGGAAGTCCTAAGCTAGCCTCCTTCCAATTCCCTCCTTATCACTCCCTTCTTATGCCTCCAAAATCCTCATCATAGAAAGTATTAAGCTCAAATTTTTTTCATTTTTTTTTTTCATTTTTCCATTTTTTTTCTTGAAAATCCCTCATTTTGCCTAAGGTGCCCTTTCGGGTTTTCACCTTAGCTTTTCCTTTCCTCTCATTGGTGGCTCGCAACTCGATTCTTCATTTTGCCCGGAATGCCCTTTCGGGTTTTCATTCCGTCCTCGGCCACCTTCCCAATCTTGCCTAGGTGCCCACCCTTGTGGGTTTTCACCTAGCCGGGATTTTCATTTTTTTTTCTTTTCTTTTCCTCTTTTTTTTTTTCTTTTCTTTTTCTTCAAAATAAAGACAAATAAAATACAATGCATCAAAAACAAACTAACTATGTACAATCTTCTCCCCCACACTTAGAATACACAATGTCCTCATTGTAGGAGAGAAGAAAAAAATGTTACCTCATCAATTGTCGAAACGAGAAGACCCCGAGGCACCTCCTCGGTTTCTCCTCCTCTCCCTTTCTTCTCTAATCCTTCTTCTTCGCTCCATGCCTTCATCAAGGGTCTCGTGGGTGTAAGGAAAAGGGTAGCCCGGGTTTTGTTGTATGGACATCCCAAAGAGAGAGCTAGCCAAGCCGTAGACGTTCTCTTGTGCCACCGCATCTTCATAGGAGTCTTGAAGATAGGTGTGGTGGCGCTCATTTTGAACGTTAAAGTGGCTCGTAGCTTGCTCCCTCCAAGCATTTTGGGTGGTCCACATTTCATTTTGTTCCCGCCACCTTTGATCTTGTTGTTCCCTCCAAAGGCGGGCCTCCTCTTGCCCGTCTACCATCCTTCTCCATTCCTCTCTTTGAGCCCTCTCGGCCTCCCCTCTCAATCTCTCTCTCTCCTCCACCACATTGTGCCAATCATCCAATGTCTCAAGCCTACTACCTTGTTGTTGTTGCCATGTGTTCGACTCGTCCACCCTCCCACTAATATGCTTCAAAACGTCGTTGGTGCTAGCAAAATAGTTAGCCATTTGTTGTTGCCATGGCTCCACGGGTGTGCTAGAACGACCCTCTGCATCAAACATGGGGGTGTCGGTGTCTTGGTGGCTTTGGAATGGTGATTGGAAATGGAATGGTGGTGGTGGTGGTGGTTGGTGTTGTTGTTGTTGATAATTTGTGGGTTGGAAAGGTCCTTGCTCAATGGCGAGAATCTCGATCTCCTCGCTCACCCGCTCACTTCCCTCATCACCCTCTCTCCTTACCCTCCTTCTTTGCCTCAAAGGCACTTCCTCTACCTCCTCCTCCTCTTCACTACTTACCCCCAAACTTTCCTCCCTAGGACACAAAAAATCCCACGCCGCGGGTCCTCTAGGTAAGGGGTTGTTTTGAGGTCTAGGCATCTTCATGTAACTTAGCCCGTCACTTCCCAACCAAAACCCTTTCAAGGGTTGCTCTTTGCTAGTCTTAAACATATGCACTTCCTCTAGCCCAAGACGGTTGTACCTCGTCAACCCCCTACAAATGTTCACCGCTTGATCATTACCAATGCCCCCCTCATAATGCCTCACAAAGAAAGAAATCACCCCCCCACAATGGATGCTTGCCCTCGCCGATTTTTGCCTATGCTTGATGCAAGCTCTCAAAAACAAATCGGCCCAATCCGGGATCCCTACCCCCTCCGGAAGCATAGTCCACAAACATAGCCGGATATTCTCCGGCACTTTGGTGGGTTCTCCCGCGGAGTTGAAAATGGTAGTAAGGAACCTTGTGATTAGGCGGAGTACAGGGTGCGTGATGGCTGAAAGTTTGGCGTCTTTAGAAGGGCCGTGGTCATCGGCAATGTTATTCCACATCAAATGCATTTTGCCCCTGGGGCACCTAATGTCCTCGGGTTGTTTGGTGATTTTCAGGATTTGACGGATTTCGGAAGTTGGGGCATTATGCCAAGTTTGGTTCAATCGGAATCGGTAGGCTTTCTCCTCACCTTCGGGCACATCCAACTCCGACAAGGTTGCTAGAAACTCGTATGCGAAACTCCTATAGGTGTAATCCCAGGAGTTAGGCTCGAGATAAGCCTCTAGCCCTACTTTAGCTAGCATGTCCCTTGTCAAGTTGAACATGCCTAAGGCATGGAGGGTGGTTGGGCAAAAGAATTTGGTGGCTACGAGAGGTTGTGTGGTTAGCTTATCCTAAATTTTCTTATATTCAGCTTGCAACCTTTCATAGCCCATGAACACCACTTCCACCTCGGTGTCGGGCTCACTCACCGCGGCCCTCTTATTCTTCCCTTTGCCAAACAATTTAGAGATCTTGGGTGCCATTTCTGCAAAATTTAACAAACAACACACTACAACAAACAACAAGCAATCACTCGAAAGATTTTTCACTCAAGCAATTCAGCAAACACTTGGTGTGCAACAATTTCTACACCTCAAGAACTTAGTGTTTGTTGAATTTCTTTACCTTACTCAGAAAAGTTTGTCCAATCCTAACTACACAATCAATCAAGGGCAAGGGGGAACTCAACCTAAGACTAATTCTAGCCTAATTCGAGCAAAAACTTGAAGAACAATGAAAAAGTTGAGTATGAAGTTATACCTTTGCTTTTCCACAAGATTCAAGCTCCTTGATGATTAGAATAGGTAGGGAATCCGACAAACAACCTTAAAAACCCAAAGAAAGCTCCTAAAAACGAATTTGAGGAAAAAAAAATCTAGGTTTTCAAAACGGATTTCCTGAGTTTTTTTTTTAGTGATTGAGATTGATTTTGGGGTTATTGAAGGTAGAATAATGATTAGGAAGAAGAATTGGATTGATTTTGATGAAAGTTGTGGAAGATTTGAGTGAGAAAGATGGATTTTTGAGGGATTGGGGTTGGGTTAGGGGTGTTTTTCGTGAAAGATGAAGGGTTAAGGTGTGTTTTTGTGTTTATGAAGAACTCGGGCAAAAGGAGAACAAAATACTGAAATCTGCTTTCGACGCAGGCTGCGTCATACGACGCAGGCTGCGTCCTACGACGCAGGTTGCGTCCTGCACTGCCGAGTTGTTCTAGATTTTGCACTTAGCAAAATTTTGCTAAGTGTTCCAAACACCTCCATACTTGTATTTTCACTCCAATGGTCCTTGATAACCTCCAATATCCAAATTCCATCGATTCCCGAACTTTTTATCCGTGGCACGCATCCCGAGGCGGCCCAAAACTCGCAAAACTTCACAAAACCGTTAGTAACTTGAAAAAATTTTGTTTGATGCAATGTTTAACTAATTGAAAACAACTCAAATGCTAAGAATTAACAAAGAAACTTCAAAGAAATATTCACAAGGATAGAGTATGTACACGGTTTGCCGTTTATTTAGAGTCGATGGCTCGACTTAGCTATTTCAAGCTTTTCAACTTTGATAAATGGGGTCTTCAAGCAAGACCTCTTCTTCCCCCTCCCGGGCACATCCTTGGAAGTAGTGTTTGAGACGGTGACCATTCACCTTAAGGAGCTTTCCATCCCTGGGCCCCTCCACTTCAATAGCTCCATGGGTAAACACTTTCTTGACGGTGTAAGGTCCAAACCATGTTGACCTCAACTTGACCGGAAAGAGCTTAAACCGGTTTTGGAACACAAGAAATTTATCACCCTCCTTGAAAACTCGACGGTTTATCATCCCATCATGCCATCTCCTTGTTTTCTCCTTGTAGATGGAAGAGTTCTCATAAGCATCTTGGCGAATTTCCTCAAGTTCTTGTAATTGAAGCTTCCGGTGCATACCGCTCTCATCTTGGTTTTGGTTGAAAGATTTGATAGCCCAATAGGCTTTGTGCTCACCCTCCACGGGGAGGTGGCAAGCCTTGCCATAGATGAGACGGAATGGGGACATGCCAATGGGGGTTTTAAAAGCGGTCCTATATGCCCACAACGCATCAACTAGCCTCTTGCTCCAATCCTTTCTATCCGGATTAACGGTCTTTTCAAGGATTCCTTTTATTTCACGGTTGGAGAGTTCGGCTTGCCCGTTTGTTTGTGGGTGGTAGGCCGTGGAAATTTTATGATTCACCCCATACCTCTTGAGAAGGCCTCCAATCACCTTGTTGCAAAAATGGGTACCCCTATCACTAATAATAGCCCTTGGAAAGCCAAACCGGGAGAATATGTTCTCTTGAATGAAAATGGCTACTACCTTGGCATCATCGGTGCGGGTAGGAATTGCTTCAACCCATTTTGACACATAATCTACCGCCAAGAGGATGTATATATAACCACCGGAATTAGGAAAGGGGCCCATAAAGTCAATTCCCCACACATCAAAGATCTCACAATATAGAAGAGGTTGTTGTGGCATCTCATTTCTTTTTGTCAAATTCCCTACCCTTTGACATCGGTCACAAGTTTTTACAAATTTGTGGGCATCTTTGAAAAGGCTTGGCCAAAAGAAACCGCATTCAAGCACTTTTCTAGCGGTTCTTTGTGGCCCAAAATGTCCTCCACAAGCATAGTCAGGACAATGATGTAAGATGGAAGGGATCTCACTCTCGGGCACACATCTTCTCACAAGTTGATCTTGGCAAAACTTCCACAAGTAAGGATCATCCCATGTATAGTACTTGGCATCGGATTTGACTTTGCTCTTTTGATGAGAAGAGCAATGGCTTGGGAGCCGCTTTGTCACCAAATAGTTGACCATGGTAGCATACCATGGCTCCTCCACTTGTATAGCATAAAGGGACTCATGAGGGAGACCTCCTTCAACCTCATCAAGAGGGCATGATGGTCTTCCTTCATGGTTTAGCCGGCTTAGATGATCCGCCACCACATTCTTCACTCCTTTCTTGTCTTTTATCTCCACATCGAACTCACTTAGGAGAAGGATCCACCTCAACAACCTTGGCTTTGCATCCTTCTTTGCCACAAGGTATCTAATGGCGGCATGATCGGTGTAGATGATCACCTTTGTGCACAAGAGATAAGATCGGAATTTTTCTAGAGCATAAATCACACCAAGGAACTCCTTCTCCGTCGTAGAATAGTTCTTTTGAGCATCATTCAAGAGGGTAGAAGCATATTGGATCACATGGGGTCCCTTGTCACTCTTTTGACCCAAAATCACTCCCAATGCATAGTCACTTGCATCGGTCATGATTTCAAATGGAAGATCCCATCGTGGTGCTTGAATAATTGGTGCGGTGACCAATCTCTCCTTCAAGTCATTGAATGCTTTCCTACATGAGTCATCAAAAACAAACTCCGCTTCTTTGTGCAAAAGCTTACATAAGGGGTTAGCAATCTTGGAAAAATCCTTAATAAATCTCCGGTAGAAACCGGCATGTCCGAGAAAAGACCTAATGTCTCGGGTGTTAGAGGGATAAGGTAAAGTTGTTATGATGTCAACCTTAGCCTTATCCACCTCAACCCCCCTTTCCGACACTACATGTCCTAAAACGATGCCACTAGTCACCATGAAATGACATTTTTCGGAGTTTAAAATGAGATGGGACTCTTGGCATCGCTCTAAGACAAGAGCAAGGTGTTTTAGACATGCATCATAGGAGTTCCCATGGACGGTGAAATCGTCCATGAATACTTCTATGATCCTTTCTACATAGTCGGAGAAAATACTCAACATGCACCGTTGAAAAGTTCCCGGTGCATTACACAAACCAAAGGGCATACGACGATAAGCAAATGTACCGAATGGGCATGTGAATGTGGTCTTGACTTGGTCCTCGGGTGCGATTGAGATTTGAAAATACCCCGAGTACCCGTCAAGGAAACAATAGAAAGCTTTTCCCGCTAGTCTTTCTAACATTTGATCAATAAATGGTAGCGGGAAATGGTCTTTCAATGTTACCGCATTCAAGCGGCGGTAGTCAATACACACTCTCCAACCGGTTTGTGGTAGGGTGGAGACCAAGTCTCCTTGTGCATTCTTGACTACCGTCACTCCTCCCTTTTTGGGTACGACTTGAGTTGGGCTAACCCAACGAGAGTCGGAAATAGGGAAAATGATACCCATTTGCAATAGCTTAATTACCTCTTCTTGCACTACCTCCGCCATGGGTGGATTGAGCCTCCTTTGGGGTTGTCGGACCGGTTTTGCATCCACTTCAAGCCGTATCTTGTGCATGCAAGTCACCGGGCTTATCCCTTTTAGGTCCGCTATGCTCCACCCAAATGTTTCCTTATGCTTTTCAAGTAGTGATACCAATTTGTCTGCTTGGTCCTCGGTGAGTGTGCTTGAAATGATAAGTGGTAGGGTGTTCTTGTCCCCTAGAAAGATGTACTTCAAATGGCTTGGGAGGGTCTTCAACTCGACCTTCGGGGGCTGGATTATGGAAGGGAGGGGCTTGTGGAGTGGAATACTCAAGGCAAACAACTCGGACAAGTTCGCCAGTGCAGGACGCAGGCTGCGTCCAGTGACGCAGGCTGCGTCGAGCGCTGCCTTGCCCTGTTTTTAGCATCTCTATAACGTTGAGCTCCTCATGTGTTTCTATGGGCTCTTCCCTCTCCAAGTCTTCAAGACATTCCTGCACATAAACGGCCAACAACAAGCGCAAACCTTCCTCTTCCATGGGGTTAGTTAAAGCTATCTCGAGTGGGTCTCTATCACAAAGTTTATACATTTGATTCACTAATGGCTCAAAGATATCCAAGAAGAAACAAGATTGATGGTCACTCGGGTGCCTCATGGAGTCATATAGATTGTAAGTTAACCTTTTTCCTTCAAATTCCATAGTCAAGCACCCGTTTGAAACATCGATCTTGGTATTTGAAGTTTTCATAAACGGCCTACCAAGAAGGAGAGGGGCGGCACTAGAGCTAGATTCCATATCTAAGACGTAGAAATCCGCCGGAAAGACAAGATTATCGACTTCCACTAGTACATCCTCTACCATGCCCTTGGGGTAAACACTAGACCTATCGGCAAGTTGAATGACTACCCCGGTCTTAGACAACGGTCCTAAGCCTAGGGTCTCATAAATCGATAAAGGCATGACGTTTATAGAAGCCCCAAGGTCTAGTATGGCTCGTTTAAAACTTTTTCCCCCAATAGTGCAAGGGATGGTGAACATGCCCGGGTCTCCACATTTCTTGGGTAAATTTTGTTTGAAAATGGCCGACACATGTTCACTCACCCTAACCTTATGGGTTCCCTTCTTAGGATTTCTCCTAGGTGTGCAAAGTTCTTTCAAAAACTTTGCATACCTAGGGGCACTATTCAACAAGTTAAGAAGAGGAATGTTAACCTCACATTTCCGGAAAGTCTCATATAAGTCATTCTCCTTGGCATATTTCCTTGTGCTTATCAAAGCACTAGGAAATGGGACTTCCGGTATGTACTCCTCCACTTCATCATCTTCAATAGTGTCTTTGCCCTTCCTTGAAATGTCTCCCTTGGGGTCCTTGCTTGTGGATGCCCCTTTTTCATTCTTCGATAGCTCTTCATGACCAACCACCAATTCTCCTTGGTCTTCAATCTCCAAGGTTTCCATCTCAATATTCTTCATCTTTTCCTTTCCTTTGCCAAGGGGGTTTACTTCCAACTCTTTGCCTCCCCTCAATGTCATGGCACTAGCATTTTCCCTTGGTGGGGGAATGGTTTGAGATGGGAATCTTGGGGAGCTTGAGGCTTGGGATTTTGACAAATTTGAGGCCATTTGGGATAGTTGGGTTTCCAAATTGTTCACCCTAAGGTTGTTAGCCTCCCTATCCTTCCTTGCTTCCTCTCTATCCCTCCTTGCCTCCTCCCTATCTTTCTCTTGATTGGCAAGGAGTGTTTGCAAGATGTCACTCAAGTTTCCTTGAGAAGAAGAATTCCCTTGATTTGGACCTTGGTTTGGTTGTCTTTGGGATTGAGAATTATTTGGAAAATTTGAGTTGTTGGGTCTTGGGTTGTTGAAATTTCTTTGGGGATTTTGGTTGAAATTAGAGTTTCGGTTTTGGGTTGGATTTTGGGCTCTCAAGTGATTGAATTGGCCATTTTCAAAACTCTTTGACTTGTCACCTCCCCACCCCAAAAGATCACGATTTCCCACTTGGTTATACATTCCTCCACCACTTGGGTTTCTAGCATTGTAATTCCCATACCCCATGGCATTGACACTCTCCATGGTGGCTCCTTGCTCGATCATGATGTAACATGTATTTGTAGCATGGTCACCTACACAATAAGAACATTCAACTGATTCGGGGTGTTGAGAAAATGAGCTACTTTTGTTGACAACCAAGTTGGACACCATGCTTTTGAGTTCACCCATCTCTTGCATGATTTTGTGATTTTGAGAGGCATAAGGATCTTCCATGGAAGATACATTTCTAGAGCTTCCTCCCCTTTCATTCTTCCTTCCGTAGCTTCTTGTGTTCATTGCCAACTTCTCAATAATATTGTTGGCCTCGGCCACATTAAGTGTATCAATTCCACCTCCGGTGGCGGCAATGATCATCCGTTGGTCGTTTTGGCATAACCCTTCATTGAAGGCCGTCAATAAATCATCCCCCGACATCCCATGATATGGGCATCTAGCTACAAGGCTTTTGAAGCGTTCCCAATAGTCATAAAGGGTTTCCCCCATGTCTTGCTCAATGGTAGTGATGAGCTTCTTTGAGTGGTTATGCCTTGAATCCGGGTAATATTTCTCAAGAAATTTCTTCTTCAAACCCACCCAAGTATTGACGGAATGGGCCGGAAGACAAAATAACCATTCCTTAGCGGCATCTTGTAAAGAGAACGGAAATGCCCTAAGCTTAAATTGGTCTTCGGTCACTCCTTGGGGGATGGCCTCTTGGCAAATCATGTGGAATTCGGCCAAGTGCCTATTTGGGTCATTTCCCACCATTCCGTGGAATCTAGGCAAGTTATGGACAAAGAACCCCTTTAGCTCGAAGTTTACATCCCCCATGGGAGGGTATGCGATACATAGCGGTGTCTCTTCGTAGTTTCTTGCCCGGATCTCACCAATCGTTCTATTATCTTCCATTTCGGGTGGGTAGATGATGTTCAAGGGAGGTGGTATCCTAGGAGGTGACTCAAACACTTGCTCTTGTTGTTCTTGAAAAATATTGTTCCCTAACTCCTCTTCACTAGGCTCCCTCCCAAAGGGTCTCCTATAGAGGGGATTCGAAAACAACCAATTGGAAATGCTACTTGAGGATGGGTCAATGTCTTGGTCACCAAGTCCTTCTTGTGACCTAGGCATAAACTTTTAAAAACAACTCCACAACACAATTAGTAACTTCAACACCAAGTAACCTACAAACAATACAAAAAGAAATATTTGAAAAACAATCTAAACAAAGTATGACACTAACAAGAGTTTCAATTTGATATTGAGCTATATTGCCTTCCCCGGCAACGACGCCAAATTTGACGTCGCTAAAACACGGTGTCGTTAATTCCGCAAATTAGCTAGGCCAAATAACAATTTATAAAACCGAATCTAGACTCAAACCAACCTAATTAAAAAGGGTAGTAAGGGTAAGAAAAGGATCGAACCCAAGGGAAAGCGGTATTAGCTAAAAATAATCTAATCTAGACTCTTGCAAAATATCAATTAACAAAACTAACGAATCTAATCACAAATTAAAGCACTAATTACTAATTAAGACACTAATTAAAACAAAGACTTAAATTAATTACAAACTATGATATTCACAATGGAAAACATGTAGGAAAACATAAATGGGGGAATTTGGGTAAAAAGATGAGTTAACATGAAATATGAAATTCTAGTTTAGGCACTTGCACAAACACCTTCAATGCAAGTAATCAAATATGTGAGAAAATACTTAGTGTAACTATCCCAAGTAACACAACAATTAGCAAAGATGACTCCTTTCTACCTCTCCTCTTATTTATCTAATACTACCTCCTAAGAAAATAGTCAACATGAATTAAACCACCCAAACTTGACCCTTTACAACTAAATCCACACTTATTAAAACATAAGCATAAACAAAGGAGTAAGCTTTAAGCATTCAACCAAAGGGTTAAGCTAGAATTATGCAATTCAACATTAAACCATGTAAAAATCACACAACATACAATTTATTTCCCAAAAGACTCAAACTTTTAAACCAAAGATGAAACCTTTTAAGTCTACTTCACACATTCAAGCATAGGGTGACGATTCCTACCAAGAACAAGCATTTATCAAGTAAACAAAATGTCAAGCTAGTCAAACCAAACATTCATTCACTCAACATAAAAGATTAACATAAACAAATTGCATTAAATAAAGAGGAAGAGGATTATAGAGTCATACAATGCTAAAGGTGTGAACTTGTTCAAATTACACCAAGTAATGAAAGGATTAGCTACCCATAGTCTTCATATTACAACCCATTTCTAAATAAAATCAATTACAAGAGCCAAAGTTGAAGAACAAAGTAGAGAATTTCTAAGGAAAAATATGATGTTCAATGTTGTATGCTTGGCTCCCCTCTCTCTCTTCAGTTTTCTTCTTATATACCCTTGGTCCGCAAACCTAGGGGCCTTGAAAGGTGGGCTTCCAAAAGACAAGACGAGAAAATGAAGAAATCCCGTGCTGAGAAACGACGCAGGCTGCGTCCTACGACGCAGGCTGCGTCGTGATGACGCAGGCTGCGTCGTGCACTGCCCAATTTTTCCCTTGCTTTCCTTCTTGACTTTCGTTGACCCATGACTTTTGGCCCCGC